>JAVQKI010294910.1:0-12747 GCA_036025975.1 Nematalosa erebi
GGCTAAGTTGTAGGTTGACAGAAGGGCTCTGCCGTAGCTCAGCCTGCTGCTAATTACTCAGCGGAGGGCCTGTCCCAGCATTCAGCCTTCCACTAGTAGTAGGGCAGAGGGTCAAGGGAGGTAACTGCAGGAGGAGGCCAAGATTTACAGGCAATGATGAAGGTCACAGCTGTCATTCGGTCTCTCATCATAGCCAAGTTTTGATTCCCTCAACTGAATCAAGAGCAGGATAGGAGGTGTTAATGGGGATCAGAAGAGTTCACGATGAACACACATAGGAGTCTTTTGGAATTGGGGCTTTGAGGTCTTACTGACGTAGAGCAGATTTGTGCGAAAATCTTGCTATTTAATACAAGCCACCGTAGTATGTGTATGTCAATACTACTGCACGAGTAAACATATGAACACATGTGCACGGATGAAAAAAGCACTCACCCACACCCACATGCATTCATGCGTGTGCACACAACACACACAATATATTCACTCACTCTTTGTCTCTCCTCTCTCTCTCTCTCTCTCTCTCTCTCTCTCTCTCACACACACACACACACACACACACACACACACACAAATCCATTGACACACACTTCCAGGCACACATTCACAGGCAGACTCACACAGAGAGAGTGTGACAGAGAGAGATACACACACACAGCTGTAGATGTTAAAACAAACTTCATGTATCATCCCACCAGAGTCTTCATAAGGCACATTGTTTAGTTAAATTGGCAAAACGTCTCTCTTAAAATAGAGCACACAGCTGAAGGCTCAGGGGGATGCAGCATGACGCACGACTGAAGAGCATGGCGGTAAAAAAGAGAAGAAAATAGCAAAGGAGAGTGAAAAAGAGGGACATCTCTCATCGCTGCCCGCCATGACAAGGAGCTCCTATTAGGCTATTAATTTGTGCATGAAATGTGATGAATTGACTTCATACATTGCTCAGTGACATGAAACAATTTATTTACACCTGAAGTGGGCTGGGAGCTGAATTTAATGTGGCTGCGAAGGGGAATATGAGTGATTGCTATTATATTACCGGTATATTCCATTTTGGCCCAAAGCTAAGGTATCTTTATCCATTGTAGTGTAATGGGAAGCTGTCCTAAGGGAAATATCTCACTGGTGGGCAGGTCCTTTTACTGTTTGTACTTAATAGAGCGGAACATTATTCACCTTATATACTGAAAGCTCCAGAAAAACAATGCAAATATAATCCATTTTCACACGCAGCTAATATCCACACTCCTTGAGTATTGTTTCATAAACTGGGGCTGTGCCTACTGGTGACAATAACTGGCAGACGTACCATTTATTGTGTATATGTGTGTGTGTGTGTGTGTGTGTCAATAAAGACCTGGTGAAACCATCTGTGTTTGACTTAACAATACTGGATAACCACAATAAAAGAAGTCACTGCAGCACAAAACTGTCCAAAATGCTTGTTTAATTAAAAGGTGCAAAAAGACTTTTGTTAGAAGACTCAGACAACCTATGTTCCAATGTGTGTATTACATCCTCATCCACTAATAATAACATCAAATCGTCCTGCAGCAAATGCATCATTTATGGCTTCCCCATCCATGCTTTGGTGCTGCAGTGCAGATTTAATGTATTGCACAAGCGAGCATAGGAAGTAAGGACACAGGGAGATGTCACAAGGCTTCTGCTTTCGGACTCACATTCCACGTGGGTGTTTTTGTAATATTAAAACAGACTGGAACACATTCTTGCACTTTCTTCCACTTGACTGTGAAAGAACCCAGCACAATATTCCTTTTTCCGAAAGAGAAAAAAAACTCTTCTGAGAGGAAGTCAAAGAAAAAGTGTGTGTAAGTGTGTGTGTGTGTGTGTGTTTGTGTGTGTGTGTATGTGTACACTTGTACAGCATATGACGTGTACGTGGTGACAAATACAGATCCCATTGACAAAAGCAATGGGATTTCTCAAGGACTTTTTTCACCTGGAAACATCATATGAATGGATACTTTTTCTTTTCCTCTCACCCTTTTACCCTCCCTATGCCCACCCCCATCCCTCTCTCTCTCTCTCTCTCTTCCACTCTCTCCATCTTTTTCTCCATCCCTCTGTCTCTCTCCCACCCCCTCTCACACATGAGCAGCGAGGTGTGAAGATGAGTCATAAAAGTGCTCCCAGCATCCCCGTGCTCCCTGCTTGCCTCCCTGACACCTCGGCAGGCGAGCAGGCGAGGGAACGATGCGAGCCATTATAGGGCACGGGCCTAACCATGCAGAGAATCCCTCCTCAGAGAGGGCTAATGAGAGCACTTCAGTCATGGGGGTGGAGGGTTTGCAGTGTCAGTCACGGTCACCCTGACCAGCCAGGCAACCTACCCAAGCCAAACCAATAACATCAATAAAAGCGGGAGAAATACCTAATGATAAACTGACACACAAATACACACACACTCACACACCAGGGAGGTCCAGATCCATGTCACCTCGGCCGCAAAGCTGAGTCAAACCAACACGGCCATGCCAAGGACAACACAAGACGCATCTTAAATTGAACTGGATTTTTAATCTGGCTAAGAAGAGCAGGAAATACACCCAGTGCTGAATTTTTAATGCAGTTCAGCACTTGTGTAGTCCGTCATTAATTGAATTTTAATCTAATTTAGCGACACTTTCAATTTTTTATGATAATTACACTTCCCAAAGATGTAGATCTCATATGCCAAAAGCGAGAGCTCAGATCAACCCAGTGCACTTTCCAAATTGGAAAACTTACCATTCCAAACACATCGATGTAAATTGTCTTTTTATTCTCAGCTATGGCACAACAGATTAGAAACATCTCAGGGAACACTATTGTATACCCAATAAAGGGGCAGCCTCGTCAGGCTGATGGTGCCTAGTACCTTCACTCAATACTGCATTTCACTGCAGAACTAGGCAGTGTCCAGTCTCTTTGCTCTTAGCAGAGTAAAAGAGTCTGGTCCACTAGGCTAAGGACAGCCCCCTTCTCTTCGCTGCTTTCACCATCGCTATTCCCATGAGGAAAGACTAACAGTGTGTGTGTGTGTGTGTGTGTGTGTACAAGAGATTTAAAGATTCATCACATGGTAAGATGCTTGGATATACCCAATGAAAGCTTACCTGACATAACCCTTTTAAGGCCAGCTACAGGACTGATACCACCTGCCCTGTCAGCGCACGCAGCTGACTTAGATGGAACTGATTCTCTCCAGTTAATAAGATTAATGCAACCTTGAAGCCATCTTTAAAAACAGTAGAAAATGTAAAATCCCTCAGAAAAATTCCAGCATTGTTTCTATCTGTGTACTTGGTGTGCATGTGTGTGTATGTGAGAGTGCACGTGTGTGTGTGTGTGTGTGTGTGTGTGTGTGTGTGCTGACTGTCTATGTATGTCAGAGGATGTATGTGTGTGTTTGTGTGTGGGTGGATGGGAGTGTGTATAGCAGGGAGGAGAAAATGTCATATAAGAGAGCTTTATTAGAAATGGAACGCCTAGTGACGAAATGCAGGGGGAATCTCATACACTATGCATGGGCTACACGTGTGAATCATCCTCATTTGTGAGGCATGACCATGCTGTCGGTCTTTCATCTTGCCAGCATGCGATCTGAGTTCATTAGGCAGCCATGTTGAACTCAGGAGGGAGGCACGTCAGAGAGAGAGAAGATGAGGATGCGCATAGAACTGTCGGTGAACACGGGTTGAGGAGAAAAAAAAATGTGTCTGACTCCAGGCGACAGATGCCTGATTAGCATATTTACATAATTAGGATGATGTGGTGGGACTAGAATGAAGATGTAAGGCCACATCTGTTGTTGTCCATCTTGGGCAAGGTTGGGAATCGGAGCTGAGTGAATATTCATGTGCCATTTTCTGACTTTTCAATTGCCTATACTTGTCACAGTCAAAGGGTTTAATGCCCAATAATGTGACCTTGATGGCTCTTCTCTCCATCATTGTTAGAAGAGTGATTATGTGTTCATCGGTTGCCAGCCCCTTCTTCCTCCGTAAGCTGAGTTTAAGACTAAGTGAACAGCTTGGTGTTCTTGGACTCAATTACAAGGCAAATCTTAAATGGTGTGCAATTATCTCTTCAATGGTGAGCAGCGGCCATTTCAATAGCTCTCAACTCAACTCTGGCTTATAGAGAACATTATAGAGTATAATTTGAAGATGTTAATGTTTTGACATACATGTGCCTACAAACAATCCAATCCTATCAAATCAAATAAATAGTATCCTCTCTGATACTGTATCATTATCAAGATATTTTGGGTCGGTGTAACATTGAAGTCAGAGAGTAAAGTAAAAAAAAAAAAAAACATTTCTGGTTTGAATCAGATATGTGGATATATGTGCATGATCATTCAGTTTTTCATTTCATGTTTGCTGGATTATCTCCAGACTCTTTGGTCCTTCATTGGTCATCCTTGATACAATTGGCCCTTCAGGAAACCTAATTAGGGATCCACTGGTTTATAGTGTAGGGCTACTACACCTCTCTGGGCATTTTCAGTTATGGGATACTGCTGAGAACTTGCTGGTGTGTTACATGCACATCTATCTACTCTATCTCTTACATCCATACTGCTGACTCACTGGAGACCTGGGTCCCACCACACACTCCTTTCTAAAAACAGAAGAGGGGGGAGGAAGGAGGAGAAAAAATGAGAGAGAAAAAGAACCTTACGCAGGGCGTGAAAACGTGACGGGGTGCAACTAAGTCCGCTCGAGCACGACGGAGCTGATCTCTTCCAGCCTCTTACAGGGAGAAATGAAGGGTAAAGTTCTAAAAGCAAGCCCATGCCAGCCTTCCAGCTCCTGATAGCACTTAGCGCCAGAGTCTTTCATTAGAGGCCCGGGCTGAGCTGCACTGCTGCTGCCGCCTGGGCCAAGCTTGCCTTGTGCCTCTCAGGCTGCACGGTCCTCTTTTGTCGAGAGTTTCTGCTCCAATAACTGCATTTACAGCGCTACCAGGGCCCGCTTTGTGCTGCCGCGGTGCCGGGGCTCAGCCACTTCAACTTTTAGATAAATTATTCAGACAGATAGCCTATAAATACGGTGTGCTTTCAAAGGAGATACCCTGCCGAGCGACTGAGGAGTGACGCACACCCTATACTTAGCCCTGCTGAGCTAGATGTCCATCAGAGTTCCACACACACCACAGGCTAATGCTAAGTACAACAGAGAGGATTCAGGGCTCAACATCTTGTCTGTTTCGATCACACAAGCCATACACTGGGTGCATAACAGATTGATTTGAGGTCAAGTGGACTTACTGGTTAATGGCATGCATGAAACAACGCAAAGATAACAGTGATCTTCCACTTTTTGAATAGGCCTACTTTCTAAGAGCAACATAGTTGGAAATATCAGGCTCTATTAGGCTCTACGCTCATCTTGCTACACTGCCATGGAACAATGCTTTTTCTTTGTAACCTCTTCTGTTTGTTATTCTGAACTTAATCACAGTTTTTCTTATTTGTGAGGAGCTCAAAATTGCAGTGCAGCTCTGCCCCCCCCCCCAAAAAAGATAAAGGTGGCACACTATGAAAAACAAACATTTGCTAAGGATAGTATAAATAAAACTCTGTTACTAGGCTACTCCTTGCTCTGCTGGATAGGCGGGAGGCCTGCTGCCCTCTACAGACAGAGTAAACAACCCACCTCAATCTCTCCACCCAAACTCTGCCTCTGGTGTTTTTATCAGGTGAGTCCATAAAGTGAAACAAGCCATTTTAAATGTTGTTTTTAACCTTCATTTAACCAGGTGTAAGGATAAACCTAATTAACAGTGACAGCCAACAAGTGCAAGGCACTTGAAAGAAAGAAGATCGGGGGAGCTCAAACTGGCAGGTATAAAAGGCCCAATACTCTCTTTTCTCAGCCACATTCTTTTCGAATGGATAAAACTGAGTAGAAAGGAGGATAGGGAGGGCTAAAATGGCTGCCTATATGACAAGTTACAGCTTACTGAAATATTACTTACTTAAATAGCACTGACTGTTAATTAGTGTGCCAATTAGGCATCTGTCGTTTATCTAATGGTGTCTTGGAATGTTTGCTAAAAAGCCATGCGTGCGAGTGAACACTGAACCAATTATTAACCTTAAACGACCGATTATTGCCACGTCGTTTACGTAAATTCGATGAGAGGTTGGACATTTTACTCATGATTTTACTACGGCTGTTTACACGTCTGGCCCAGGGAAGCTGTCATATTGGTTTAGCCTGAGGAGAGTGAGTAGCCAAATGAGTGGAATTGAGCGGTAAGTGGCGCTTCACCACTGGGTGTCAGCACCAATCCTGTCATGTCAACCGTTCAGTCTGTGACAACACAATCAATGGCTTAATGAGCCGTGGCCGCTGTCACAATAATAACAAGTACACAGTCAGTCCATCTCAGATTCATAGCCACATGTAGGCTAGGCTACAATATTCATATCTACCGAGAGAATGTGAAGGAATCGCTATTGGAAATTGGTTGCGCTCTGCTTTGACTATACCACAAGGTGGCATACTAAGACCGCAATACGAAAACGACAAATAAATCAAATCAGTTCATCCATTTATCCATCAGTGCTAGTCATCTTGCTGATAGAGACGTGTCCGATTTCCATAGAGTAGCCTACCCTATGTCTTTCCTTTTCACTGAACAGTACCGTGTGTTTAGGGCGTTTGGCAGTGGTTGTAGCGCTGCTCTCCTGGTTCTGGAATGTAAACTCTGAATCCATTTTTAGAACAGAAAAGAATTCTTGTGTTTAGACCTATGGCTCTTATGGGACGGGTCTGAAAAGGTTAACAGGCTTTGTGACCCACACACAATGGCAGGGTGAAGATACTGGGCCCTGTGTTTTTTCAACCTTTGCCGGATTTCCAGTCATTTCTCTGAGCCAAGAGGAATTCATGTCAAAGAGAGAAGGAATCTGTGTGCATTTCTGGCCATCACGTTAAAAAACACCTGATAAAACTTTATTGAATGTAACTAAATGGACATACAGGCTATTGTAGGTTAGGCCTAATTAAAGCCTACCCATGAATGATGTAGACTGAGAGAGTCCTTAAATGAAGTGAGAACTTCATGTAATGAGTTAATAAAAAAAAAACCTTCGCCCCGCTCTTGATTCTCTAATGACCAGAAAATGAGAGAAAAAAGAATGACTTGTGATTCATTATTCAGTTTGGCCGGCACATCTACACTCTCCACTCTAAAGTAGCCTAATACAGCCTTCAACCCACTGGGGTTCTGTCATTCACTCATTCACCACCAAAGCTCTCCACAGCATCTCCCAGAGCCACTGAGTGGATCCAATCTGCATACTGACGCCTCGGCACAGGCCGATGCGCCCCGCTTGCAGAGAGTTGGTTGCTACTGATGGCTCCGCCATCCCTGGGCCGTAGCTACGCCACATCATGCCGGCCTGCTTTCACATTCATAGAAAAATTCTCCCCATTAATTTCCTGCCGAATGGAGGCGAAAGCCAGGGCACTGCCTGATGAAATATGTGTGAGGAGTGAGGAGGCAATTTCTATCTTAAAGCCAACAGACATCCCTTTCAGTCCATTCACCTTTAAGGGATGGGGGGATGGGAGGAGGGAGGAAGAGAGGCTGCATAAGCCCCCCACCGCACACACACATTTTCCTCCAGGCAGCTCAATCATAGAGAGTAGGAGCAGAGAAGTGTGTGTGTGTGTGTGAGTGAGAGAGAGCATGTGTGTGTCTGCCCGCTGTGGGTCATTCCGCCCTGCGGCTTGCTTAGGGGGAGTGTGTGGTGTGTGTGTGTGTGTGTGTGGGAGGGGTTGTTTGAGTGGCAGCTCACTGAGGATTCACTCACACAGCAGGCAAAAAAAACAAACCCCCAGTGGAACCTTCCCTGGGCTTCAGTGGCTCAACAAGTCAGAAAGCTTTAAACACAGGGCTGAAGCACTGCAGACAGACATATCACACAGGCACCGCAGATTGTGTTCCACGTGCCCATTCATGCAGTTGTGATCTATGAAAAATCTAAATCTGTGTGATCTAAATCTTCCCTTTTTACCCACAAAGACATGGCCAATGACAAAATATTTAAATCAGCCGATAATATCCTGTTTCTTCCCTAGATCAAGCATGAATAACACATTACGGCGTATGCATGAAATGTAAGGAGATATGTAATCTGTTCTTGGAACCACAGAGGCAAGCCTGTGAAAGATGTGTTTCCATGGAGTAACCAAGGAAACCTGCAGCACAGCACACAAACCCTCACTCTACACCCCCCCACCCATACCACACACCACCACACCACCCCAATCCTCCCCTCCGATGGGCTCCCCAATGCGTTTGAGTCGTGCTGGATTGCGCCGCTCGTATTCCTCGAAGCCCATTTTCCTCCCCGTCCAAGAAAATGAGCCCACATAGCTCCAGAGGGACCGCTGAGGCTGGGGCTGCAGCTGTGTGGCATGCAGGCTTCTTCAGGCGAGCAGCGGCGGAGTGTTGGGCACTGCCAACTGGCACCAGCCAGGCCCACAGGGTTGGCACCAGTGGCAGCAGCAGCACGGGCTCCGACGTGTAGGTACTGACATTTCAGACAAGATCATAACGCTGCAGCAACTCCCCCACTGGCCGATTCAACCCCCCCGACACACACATACACACACACACACACACACACACACACACCGCCGCCACCCCCACCCCCCAACCCCGCACACAGAGAACCATTCAGCAGGAGAGTGCCATCCTCAGCAGAGCCTGAAATAAGACTGGCGCACATTCCTCTATACTGTCTCTCTCTCCCTCTCTCTTTCCCTCTCTCTCACCTTCTCGATTTGCACTCTCACACACACACTCTCTCTCGCTCTCTCCCTCCCTCTGCATTTCATTATTGCTTTCTTTGACTGGAATGGGATGCTCTGCCAAGGCTCTCTCACCAAGTCGGAGCAGTCACGGAAAACACAGTGTGTGCCGAGGAGGCTGAGGGAGTCGTGCTCTGCTCTTCAGAGTCCTGCTGGCTCGTCCAGCCTAGCTGGCCTACAACAGATAGCATTCTAGGGCTTTCCCAGGAGCAAAATGGCCCTACAAGACTTGCCTGCTGGTTTAAAAAATGACTGGACAGAGAGCGGACACAAGGCATTTGAGCGGAGCAGTCTGAAGAAATATTGATAGCTGTTGGAATGACGTTCCTGCAAAGCATGTTCTCGTGTCTGAGAATAACATTGGTTGCCCACGGAGCATTAAATTGAGTTACCAAGAAATGTAACGTTTGGTGGTTATATACAATGAACTGTCAGTTTTATTATTCTCCATGTCTGTACTCACCGAAGTACAATGACAGATGTGGGCTTCTCATTATGGAGACAGAAATGGCAGTGAAGCACTGAATGTCTGTTCTTTTGAATATTGGTATCAGTACATAGAGGCATCCAACTGATACATACTGTTACCCAAAGAAAACATCTTATCTGTGTCTTGTCCACAGTTCTGAGTGTTCGTAGCTTTTGGTTTATTGATTTTTATTGTACCGGTGTTGATAACAAAATGAAACAGCTCTGAGAGGGAGAAGGGTATTAACAAGCCAAAAAAGCAAGATAGTAAGCAAGTGAGTGCCCACTGAGGAGCAAGAAAAAGATTTAATAACAAGATGTGATTATGCCTGGGGGATACTCTTTAACACGCTTGCAGTTAGACATAAAAGCCTCGTTGCCAGGACTTTTGTCGGCGAGAGGCTGGCCCTGTGCGCCATACTGAGTAAATGTTCATTTGCATTTACATTTAGTCCGAGACATTTTTATCCACCGAGCCTCGTGGCATGGCAGTGACTGTGTGCAAATTTGTACGCTGTAATTTCTTTCCTCAGGGGGCAGAATCCCCACCCTCCAAACCCCATCCGTCGTGGAAAGAGATGAACAGCCAAGGGGCAATGTATTCGACCTTTTTTTTGACAGCGAGAACCACTGTTTTGAATCCCACAGGCAGATGCAAATCACGCCGGTGCACTAGCGGCCTTAGAAGCCCTCCCAATGGCCTCTGGGGGGAGGGGGGGGGGGTGATAATAGAGATCATCCAACTGTGTCTCTGTTGCATTTTCCCTTCAATTATTTGGACTCATCGCATAGTGAGTCACCAGGTTAGCGAGGTTAGTTAGCTTATCACTGACAGATCTGCGTGTGCATTGTGCAATCTGTGGCTATGAGGATTAAAACTCTTCCATGTTATTCTACCCACAGACCAGTCCCCCCACCCACACCCAGGGGCTTGGGGAGAACTATCAGGCCTGGTAACAGTAGAAGCACAAATTGCACTTCTTCATGAAGGAGGCTCATTCTTCTCTGGGCTGTTTTTAAGCCCCCCTCCCCCAAGCCCAGAGTGGATTGAGCTGAATGAGTGTGCATTGCCTCTCGTCTCCCTCCCTGGATCACTCATTAAGGCTGCTTTGGCTCGGTCGTTTTTTGAGGGGGTTTTATTTGGACGGAGCCCAAATGGAGAGGCACATTTGGAGCTGGTCCAGGTGGATGGCTTGCTTCCTCCATGATTTGTAGTGTGCATAATGGCTGTACAGTCAAGAGCCCTGAGATGAACGAAAAACGTCACGATGAGTGAAACTTTAATGACGCAGAAAAAGCCCTGAACTAGACCAGACGAAGAGGAAGACGGAGAAGCACTTCCAGACAAGAGAGCAGAGCCCAGTGAGTGTCTGTCTCTGTGTGTATGTGTGTGTGTGTGTGTGTGTGTGGCAGAGGCGCAGACACAGCAGCTGCTGCTGCGTGGCTGGAGTCATGGTTTTTAAAGGTGTCATGGCTGCCAGTGACAGCCCAGGTGTGCTTTATTAATGGCCCCTGATTGAATTTCCCCTCTGCGCACATATGTCTACACACACCCACACATACACACACACAGCAGGTGCACACACACACACACACACACACATACACAGACAAACAAGAAGAGAGTACAGGGGAGGGGTAGGACTGTGTGTGTGCACATATATGTATATGCATGTGTGTGAGTATTTGCATGCTTACAGTACTACTATAATCTGTTCATTAATGGGAACTCGTTGACCCTGGGCAATAGTAATATACACATAATGAAGAGACCTGCCAGACCCATTTTTTAAAGTGGACCACTCTACTTGAATGAATTTATCATACATGCAAAATGAGGTAAATATGCAGACATCATGAACTAACCCACCCACCAACACACACATACATACACACACACACACACACACACACACACACACACACACATCTCAACATGATTATGTGACACCAAAGTCACTATTAAAAACAGATTTATGTTCAGACCAGCAGATAACCGAATCTACTGCAACCCATACCCATTAATTATTCAGAGATAATAGCTGAAAATTATGGAGTTCAAACACTTGATCATTCCAGTGCAGCGGGGAGGTCAAGAAAGATTGCACTCGGCATCTAAATGGATTCACACCGCTGTTATTTGTCTTGTGGTAATTACCCCAAATGACAGGGTACTTACATTAAGGGAGAAAAGGAAAGCATTTCTAAGCTGAGTTACTCATTGTGAAATTAAGAAGATTACAGCCTATTAGTCCTGCCAATCAGATCTGTGAATTGGTCAGAGGGAGAAGGGAGGTTGTATTGCTTCCTCATCTTTCATGTACACCACAGACAAAGCTCTTTTCATGTTTATTTTCTTCCATGACCATTCACAATGGCTGCTTTATATCGTGTGATAGCTAAAACTATGAAATGTCAATCAAGACCAATGACCGATGAGTAGATTGATGGAAAAAGATGGAGAAATAGATAAAGCAGGCACTGCAGATATACTGAAGGTGGAGAGAGATTGAGCATCTATGTGAATGCTGAATATTGTCTGCGTGTGTGCTTGAGAGAAAGAGTGGGGCAATGAAAAGAGAGAGAGAAAGTTATGCCCTCAGGTGGGGGTCATGATTGATGAGGACAACACACAGACAGACAACAGGGATTGTGCTTCTGACCTGCAGGTACATCTTCTCATACGCACCACTTGGGCACCACAGGTCATTCATAATTCACACAGCATCAGAGCTGGCCGCCTCAGTATGTTCACACTTGTCTTCAAGGAGGTGCTAAGTAATGCGGTGGCAAATCCATCCAATCAAACGGTTCTCTCTCACACAGACATGTGCACTCACACACACACACACACACACATTCACTCACAGCATATTGTCCATATTTCTGTCCCAGACACACATAAAAAAATACCAAAATGAAAAAAGAATGTCATAACAACATGTCACTTCCATACCTTATGACAGAGATCAGCAGAGATTATTCCGGCACGGCACCACAGGATGAAGTTTGGCGGTTGGTCGCTTGCTGTGCCTGAAGAGAGATTTACTGCAGGGGTTTGCGCTCGGCCGTCCGCCAGGCCCATAAATCCTTTCCTGAATGAATGCAGGGTTCGCCGGCGGATGTCCCACCCTCATGCTGAGGAAGGAGAGAGGGCAGGGGTGCAAACACGCCAAACATACGAGCTGACGATATCTACTGACAGCATATGCGCAGAGGGGACTGAGAAAACCGCCAACTATGCCTGGGCACACAGGAGAGTCTAACCAGAAGGGCTATACAGAAAAATAGGTCTACCCAGAAAGGCTATATAGATAAATATAGGTCTAACAAGGCATGCAATGTAAAGATATAGAACATATAGCTGGCAAAAAACTGAAATATGGTAACACTTTATTTTAATGTGTCGCTGTTACAGTGTACCTACCTAATTAGGTAC
>JAVQKI010295282.1:0-12497 GCA_036025975.1 Nematalosa erebi
AGCCTATGTGTTGAACACTAATGTATAACGTGGTTTAAACTCATGTATAAAATTAAACTTATCATGATTCGTGTAGTAGTAAAGCAGTAATGAATTCTTATTCATGTACAATTATTGTAAAGTGTTACCCAGTAATGTTTAAGATGTGTGGTTATTCCAGTTTGATACACGGCAGAATTAAATGGAAAAACAAGCCATTAATACATGAGGAGATCTGTTCTCCAGCAAGTTTGCAAACACTTCCTCACATAGACACAAACAAAACACTGTCTCAGATTCCTGCACACACAAGTGCAATTGAAAATTCAAGCTCCCATTTAGCACGCTTGTGGTAAATATTGCACAGCGCAACATTACGCAATCTCACCAGGATTCCAATCAAGCCATTTTTATCACGCCTGGCCAGACCAGAGGCATCATCATGTAATTAATGGGTATGTATTATCAGACAGCTGTTGGAGCTTTTTTTCTGTTCAATCTCCAACATGGCAGCCCCTCTGGCTCCTCATCGCCCGCTTGTTTCACATGGTGGAAACCCCATGGTGAGAGCCTCTGTGCAGCATACACTGACACAGTAGCTGGAATAAAATGGCAGACACAGATGATGGGGAAATGCCACGGGATAGGCTTATACTTCCTTGATGCACCTCTTTGCCTATGTGTCCATCTGACTTCTCTCTCTCTGTCAGTCAGACTTCAGCCACTTTAACTTTCCTTCTATTTTTAGGACCCATTGGATGATATGACTGCAGCCAAAGCCCCACACACACTTGATGACCGTCTCTCTGTATCCCCGGTCAGGTGGTGGTGGAGGTGGCGGTCTGATGGTTAGTGATCTGGGTAGAGTTGTAGCAAAATTTCATATTATGATATTGGTCATGTCAAAACCTGATATCAGTCTGTAACAGAATTTTGTGCAAATTATTATTCCTAAAAACATGGGGAGGTTTAAAATACTTTATTAATGTATCTGGAAATTGTCCTGATACATTTCATTCATTTACATATTTTATTAACTATTCTGTGCATTATGCAATATCATCAATATTTCAATGTGATGATGTAGTTGAAATCCGTATCAAGAGTTAACATGATACAGTGGCTGCATGATGCAGTCTTCTTGCTAACAGGAAACTCGCTGTTCAATCCCACAGGTTGCCATCTCAGTGGCACTAAACAAGGCAATTAACCTCAAATTGATCCCACAGGGTTGTTCCTGTACAAGTCTCAGATAAATTACCAATAATGTAATCTAATCTCTCATTCTGTGACCCTGGACTGTCACCCCAACCCATCTCCTCGTCTGCCTCTGGTATCTGCTCTCCTTCCCTTCCACCAGCCCTCTTGGAGGCCTATACAGTGGCATTCACCATGTTTTAGGGTCACCAACTTGTTTTTGTGCCGTGATGCACAATCTGAATGCATGCCTGGCAATTTGCTCATATTCTTTGCTTACCATGCACACCAATGAGTGGAATCATTGTTTTGTCTGTGCGGAAAACAGACTTGTTGTTCCACCGCTCGTTATGGTGAAAAATGGAAGGCATTTTCCCCCCTCTCTGGCCCCATCCCGCTGTTGACATGAGGTTTCCTCTAGACTGGACCTCCATGTCATGCAGTCGGGGGGGGGGGGGCAAGGGTGCAGCTGGGTGAGAATGATACTGCTGGCAAGCTATATGGACACGAAGAAGAGGAGCCTCAAAGAAACAGATGAGGCAGAACAACCCTCCAACCTGTCTGTTTTTGAATACCACTATCAGTTTTCCCTCACAGCTTTCTTGGTGGTATTTATAATGAGGGTATTGAGGGAATTCAGCTCGCCAGTTCGTTCTACCTTTTTAATGTGCTGTTTGCTTTGTTATGGAGACTTGAGCGCTCTTGAGGGGATATGGATTCAAGCTTAATAAGTTCTAAATAGAACAACTTTTAAACACGCCACCCGTCCAAAGGAAAGGAAGCATCTCATTACCAAATATTTTATTTTTTTAGAAACTATCTAAAAGGTAATTTTAGCTCCCCATTTGTAGCAATATAAAGTTGGTCAGCTTTAGATGGATGATTGTACGCAAATTGGTCAATTGTGTATTTGTAGGTTTACTCTGGCAACGAATGTGCTACCGACATATTCCAGGCATGTCAAGAGATGTCTGTTTCACAGCAGTTGACCTTTTACATCAAATCCTTTAATATGCTGAGTGACTGAACCCGATCCCTCTGCATTCTTTTGGATGGAAGAGCAACTTCTCTGTGAGCTTTAGATCTCCCCCTCTTGTTCAGCACACTCCACATGGGTATTTTCAGTGTGTTCATGTCAAACCTCATTAGACAGTGATTTTTCATCGCATTGTTATTCATTGACCTGCAGTTCGTGAAGGTGGTTTGTGTATTCAGTGGCACGTCTGCCAGGCTACTGTCTTGTCTCTGCACACTGTAAACCCATCTATATTGAATGACCTCGTAATACGCTATGTAAATGCTCAGTGCACTGAGAGTATAAATATTGTATGACTTCTGATGTTAAGCTGAAATTTACACACTGACATATTGCAGGCACTGGGTGACTGCATTGCGTAGTTTGCTGATTATAAATGCAACAGTTTGGAAGCACAATAGTCCACATGTGTAATTTAGAGCAGGGTGGCATTGCATGGCATAACATAAAATGACATATCAAAACACAGCTTATGGGGCTCAGTCTTTTTTTTTTTTTTTTTAAAGCTAATGTCATAAAACATCTTGCTCTACATATTTGTTTTTAACTTAAAATCAGGGGTCACTGAACTCACACTTTTATCATAGAATCTATAGGACATTCCACTGGATTGTGAGCTTCATTCACTTTGGGCCATTTGCTTCTACACACAGGAAATCAAATTCACACAAGTGTGCTGTGCCGTGGCAGGAGTAATTATACATTGCATTGTGCTGGCGTAATTGGCCTGGCGCCAGCCATCATTTGCTTCTTTGCGGAGATCAGTGACAAGCCGAGCTGACAGACTGGTGGGAGGTTTCTCAGCAAGACAGCACCATGTTCCGCGCGGCGCGAGCTTCGCCCTACAATCTGGTCGCTCATCAAACACCAGCAAATCATAATACGATCACGCAAAACAAGCCTTCTCTTCCCCCTCACAGCCTGCGTTTTTTCAGTGGGCATCAGGCTTTCTTGCATTGAGTCTCACACAGCCATTTTGAGTTGAGCTTCCACACTACTAGCACTCTGTGCATTGCTTTGGTGCAGCAGTTTTGATGTATCACTGCACTATACAGTAGTTATTTGCGCACCTGTTGTTTCCATGGCAAGGTGCACTTTTATCATGTGAATTTTAAATTGGTGCGTGATAATGCAGTGCCAGTTTCTGTGTTCCAGCGGGGTGCCATAATCTGCAGTTCCCTTGTTGACGTGATCCAATTGCAGGGACAAGCCACAGCGATGTAAAAGAGCCTGATAAATCAAACAGTGGAAGCGGGTTGCTTCAGCCGAGTGCAGTGTAGTGTAGTGCTGCACTCGGTGTACGGGGTTGTGCCGAGCCGAGCGCTGCTTTTTGTCTGCTGTCCCAGGGGGGCACCTCGTAATAGTTTACCATGTGGAATCTGCAAGCGGAGTGCGAGTCGTGTGGGCAAACAAAGTGCGGCTCCATGTCATGCGCCTTATTTGCCATGATTCCACTGAACAGGCGTAGTGCGAGGTAAGCTTGGATGCTCAGCACACACACACACACACATTCTCTTTCTTTCTGTCACACTCTTACACACACACACCTTTGCCATGGCTGTTGAAATGCAGGGCCTCTTAGCTGCCATGTCTCTCTCTCTGTCAGTCAGTCAGCCAGAGAGCAAACAGAGGCTCGGGTGTGTTGTTTTTTCTCTCCTTCATTCTCTCTATCCCTCTCTGTTTCCTCTCACTGCAGACCAGGCCTGTTGTACCCACAAGCCCCTGAGGTCATGCCCTTGGCTGCCATTAAGCATATGGTGCAGGCTTTAGCTTTCCCAGGGCTTCTGGAGTTTCGTGGCCTATGAAAAGCTGACGATGCTTATTCAGGTCATGGTTGCCTCGCACATACACTCACAGAGAGAGAGAAAGAGACTGAGTGAGAGGGGCAAAGGAAGAGAGAGACAGATAAGGTGAGAGAGAGAGAAAGAGAAATCTGTGTCTAATGTAATGTGACCTACTGTTATGATGAGAATGCTGAGAATTTTTTTTTTTTTTTTTTTATATTCAGCAGTTGTGCAGGCTCTGGAATGCCCTTGTTGTCCCTTGCCTGTGACATAACTTGTTTTTTTGTCTTCACCTCATGCCTTGAAGTGTCATTTTAATCCACCTTAATCAAAAGTTTGTGTCAAGGCCACATATTTTGAAAGCTGGAACTGTCGCTCAACGCTTGGCGATGCCATGGGTGCCACCTGAATGAGATACCAGTGAGCAGCACCATCAGGGGTCCATGTATCACGTCACGCTGATTGATTGTGGTGCAATGAAAATGTCAGGCAAGAAAGCAAGAGAGAAGACTTCATAAGACAGGGTTGACGGCTTGGTTTAAAATCATGTTCACAGGGGGTGGGGGTGGGGCTGGGGAGTGAACAGAACCCCCAGTAACTGCAGAGACACCAGAGAAGAAATTTAATGAACAATAACAGGCAAAAAAAGGAAAAAACTAGCCAGCGTTGCACACACTATAATTGCACTAAACTGCCTGTCGCAGTGTGACTGCTAGCATCAACACATGAATGCTAACGTGATCGATATGGTTTATGCATTACCAGGACCAGAGTCAATTAAGTGGATGAAACTTTTGTTAGCTGCATGGGTGAAAATTTACGTTACATTTTTATGCTCCATAAAATGCTGAGTGATAAATGATGGCCATGATTAATCTATCTGAGCAAACATGTTTTGGGGGAGCTCAACTGTAGCTTGTCTGCACAAAACCATAGCCTACCTTCTGCAAAGAATAAAATATTGGACATTTTGTTTGCATAATCGGTGTATCCTGTTACAAAGACACTGGGATGTGTCACACTCACTCAGGTTGTGATTATTATGTTAAACCTTGATAGGGTTGCTCGTTTAACCACAGGCATTTAATCTGTCTAATAAAAAAGGTACATTCTAGCCATTAATGTAATGAGATCTTGTCTGTGGAAAAGCAAGCATTAAACACAATTTAAAGTAATTGAGCTGCTTTGAAGAGGTGAGCGCATTATTCTCATCTGGGCTCTGGAGATGCGTGCTTCACCGGCTGTTTTCCAGACTTCTGTTAAGTCCTTGGAGACGCCTGGAAATATTCATCAGCCAAAAAAGAGGTCCGGTGCACTGAATAAAACTTTAATTTCTATTTAAATACCGCTTGTAGACTTTACCTAAAGAATTGGGGATTGTGGAAAGAAAACATTGTCCATGGGGCATTCTCTATGGGACTGCATGCAAATTGTACCACATACTGTGAATCTTGATGTGAAGGCATTATCAGCATTCACTCCCCAGTGTCTTAGCAATTACAGCCTTATGCAGACTGAGGCTTCTGGGTAGATTTCTTAATCTAAGGCCAACAGCTAAACTGATGTTGAATAAATCAAGATGGTGATCAATGTCCACATAACCTGCAAAGAAGCAGACAAAACTTTGTACAAACTATTAAGCAAATAACTCAATAAATAACCCATGCATAATTCCATAGACCTACAGTTGGAAATCCATGATGGACAAATAGTAGTGAGATGCTGAACACCTCAAATCCTGCATAGTTGTTTGATTGAGTGAAGCCACACTACAGAACAGAACAGATTCTCCCTGGCATACCTCTGAGCTCAAAATGCCTCCCTCAGTTCAGTGTATAAATATCTGCTATTCTTTCTATGAATAAATGCCAATCTCTATTAGTGCAGGCTAAGTGGTAAGTAGAGAGATGCCATGTGTTGAAATGCCACGTGTTGTAGACACTGATGTGAATAACAGGTGGGAGGGAATGTTAGTTTTGCTCAGCCTACCTGTTCCAATGCATAGTTGTCCAACCGATGAAGCAGAGAGAGAGGCTAATCTAAAGGCAAATGCCAATTTACCACCACTGCGTAATTGGCAATGGGCAACAATAACACTAGGGCTTCAATTTGGCCAGTAATAGCATCGGCTTTGGCATCGCATTAATGAAACTGTTATTTATCTCATTCACTGCTTAATGCCTATTACACAGCATTCAAAATTCTCTGCACTCCACAGAAAAATAAGCAAAACTGAAAATGAATGCAAATCCCAGCTGTAATTTTGCATATTGATTAGTACGTTTTTAATTCAGCTCTATGGCCGTCACTGGCAAAGGTCAGAGAACCTGCACAAATATACAGGATGTGAGACAGAAGGTGATTTAACGGCGACATTAACGTCAAGTCAGTGTGACGTCCTTTCCATGCTGCGGGCAGTACTGTAGGTTTGGACATCAAGGGTTCTGCAAGACCGGAAGCCTGCTGATTCTCCTCTTGCCTCCCGCGTGCGGCGTCAGCGTTCTGGGCCGAGACTGCTGGGATCATTGGTCCTTCCGCCGAGCTCCTTTGAGCTCAGCTGGGGGTGACTTGGGTCCTGTGGGGGGGGCGAGGGCAGCAGCTCAGGCCTACTTTCATCCACCATGGCGACCGCAGGGGTGCCACTGGAGAGCACGAGTCAGTGAACGGGCCCTTGCTGTCTTTTGCCAGCGCACAGACGAACTGTGACACGCTGCTCTGATTGCCCCTGCAGAGAGAAGGGCATTACTGGCCCCCTTTGTGCTCCAATGATCAATAGAGAGGGAGGGAGAGACTAGACAAGGGAGAGAGTGAGAGAAAAAAAGACAGAAAGAGAGAGAAAGAGAGGATATTCATTACGCCTGATCAATTTTGACTGCAGTTTCCTTTGAAATGAGAAACATTATTAAACTTCTTAATTTGCCTTTTGATCTTTTTTTGTTGTTGTTGTTGTTTTTTTCAGTGGTCATATATAGTGAACATCGGCCATCTGTAACTGGAGAAGCAGCATATGAACAACCTCCTTCATATTCCTCAACATTGAAAGACCACAGTGTGTGTGTGTGTGTGTGTGTGTGTATACGCAAAGAAAGGCAAGACCCAGAAAAGTGCGGCATCAGCATCTCCTACTGCATGAAGCCCTGGCGCTGGCACCCCTCTGCCCTATGCAGTGCCTTCCATTCAGCACTGTGAGCGCCCATCACTCAGCCGGCTCCTCTCGCATAAGCCTCGTCAATCTCCCCGGAGTGACACAAAACCAGCAGCCTTCAGCTGCCAGAGCCACTGAGACCACACAACCCAGATCACAGGGTGGCGGGGGGGGGGGTGGTACAGCAAGCGAGGAAGGAGGGGGGGGTGGCGACAACCTAATTTGATTAAACATCCCTCCCATTGTGTTCCTGCTTTATGAGCAAGAGGAGCCGAAGCCAAGCATGGTGGCGATGCCCGGACTTCACACAGAAACGGGCGAGGCTGCGGCCTGCTCGTGAAGCGCTTGCCATCCGCCCTCATAAAGCAGTGCCAGTCGCTTCGCCCAATCATTGCTCTTCTCTGTGTGTGTGTGTGTGTTGTGTGTTAGCGGTTATCTGGTGCCAAGGGGTGAACGGTGCAGTTTGGCGGCTTGAGTGCTGCTCTTCCTTAGGCCACTGACACAGGACTCTTTGGCACCAGCCCTGGAGTTTTCAAGGCAGAGAGAGATTTTAATCTGCCGCTCTGAAGCTGCTTTGCATTTTACCGTCTTTGAGCTTGGATAGCTTCAGGACTGAAAGCTTGAACAGTCTTTAAACTTGCACGTTACAGTTGTATGGTAATGCTTGAAAATGTACCGAGTAGCTATTTTAAAGGCAGTTTACTTGCACCGCAAGGAATATGGCAGTGCTTGAATGCACTTTATACACTCAATAAATAGAAGATTTGACACATGGTTCAGTCAGTCAGCTGAAAGATCTGCTGTATATTCTGCACAAAACAAATATACAACAACTTTTCAGTGAGGTTGCCTAACAAAACAAGATGTGTCACCTTCGCTGTGTAAAAAACATTATAAACTGAGGACATTTTGCTGCATGATGGTGCCATTTACCCATCCAAAACAAAATAAAACTCTGTACCACCATATTGCACATTATGATGCAGCAGTTTGTAACTGCCTTGGGCCTAGTTGTCAGCCCCTCAACTCCTTTGGAGTTGGTTTTTCACACTGTAAATGTTAAGATTTGAAAGAAAAACCTGCTATGAATCTCAACATATAATTTTCTCCTCTGTTCAAATACCTTTATTACAATATGAACACACTGAACACACATCATGTTCAGGATGTGATGTTGGAAGAAACCATTTGACCTGGATCATCATCTCATGAATATTTACATCCAGCAAACAGGCATGTGAATGCGATGAGTTATCATGAAGGGCTACAGTTCAAGGTTTCTGTGCTCTGATATGTATTCATAGAAACCGTATAATGAATCTTCAATAGCTAATGTTGATGTTCTAGCATGCAGGGGAACACTGCTGTTCACCATTTTCTCCGAAATGTAAAATGCAATTTGGAGCTGACCACTGCTCTTTCTCTCTCTCTCTCTCCCAATCCTGCTATGATACCTTGTTGAAATCAAGCTCAGCCTGGAGATTGGTGTTTTATGATGTAAAAGCAAGAGGGAGAGAGGATACATTTGTCTTAGTGTTTCCCTTGGAGACGGGTTTCATGTAAATGCAAAGTGCATGTGCTTACATTGAGCCTTGCACTCTCCCACCACCACCCACACACTCTCTCATTCTCTCATTCACTCATTCCCTTCCTTCCCTCCCTCTCTCTCTCTCTCTTGCAGCTTCTTTTCTTGGCAGTATGCTTGGATTGCACCCTCCTTACATTCATTCTCTTTCCCTTTCTCCCTCTCTTCTTCTTCTTCTTCTTCATCCCCCCTCCTTGACACAGATACTCCACTGTTCCCATGTATAATTTCACAAAGAGGCTAGAAAGCAGCATGGCTCTGACACCTAAATAATAATAGAAATGGGGGGACGGAGAGAGAGAGAGAGAGAGAGAGAGAGAGAGAGAGAGAGAAAGAAAGTGTGCTACACATCACATTTTCTATGTGATTGAAATATGTATGTATTGTGATATCGTGCCATAACCATAACCTCATACGCCAATGCAGCTGGAAACAAGCCAGAGCTTTTTGCTGGCACACAACCCCCCCCCACACACCAAAAAAAAAGACGAAAGAAAATTTGTCACACATTTGGTTTTTTGGTTAGTCATCCTTAGGGGCCTTAAATGTGCAAAGTGAAGGGGGTTGGAACGTCCTCAGGCTCAAGGATGGCAGGCTCAATGCTAAGTAATTGCTTGAATGGGGAGTTTACAGTACCATTTCCTGCACATTCCCCCCCTCATCATTTGCCTTTAGAGGAGCCAATCTCTTCTCCTTTCAGTATTTTTCATTTGACAATTCATTTTGCCGGATGTCATTCTGAGTTGCTTAACTGTGCCACAGGCTTTGATGAGGCTTCTATGAATGGAGAGCATGTCAGATGAAATGCAACCTGAATATGCTATTTAACAGTGCAGGCGAGTTAGAGGCAACCTGGGTGTTAAAGAAGTGAAAGGGGACAGGAAATGAAGGGGAAGTGAATTTGTGACTTCTCTGGCAGACCGGGTCCAGCGCTCGTAACTCAAATTGCCTTTTAGTCGAATTCTTCCCTTCAATGGTCTTAATTTTCAGCACTTTCTGAGGCCAAGATATAAGGTTGGAGCCATCAATCCATCCCCTTTTGACAGATGATTTATAGGGATCCACGCTTTCCCAGTATTACTCAAAAGCAATCCAAGGGACTCAGAGGACACCCAGTTTGTAATGATCTCGTCTATTTAGCGGTATTTTACTACAGACAGAATGTCAAGCAGAGTGGTCCAGCGCGAAAGGTGGGTGACCCTCGGAACCAAAACTGTACCGATCAATCAGATAACGCCGATGTCTGCCAAAGAGCCTCCCATTTCAGCTTAGTGTGTTGCTTTCCTTTTCACAGAACAGAGCGAGCATCTGATTATCAAACAACTGAACTGTGGCAGAGACATAATAAATTTATGGTAGTGATATTATGTCTGACACACAGTTTATTAGAGAGGACATGGTGTTAGAGATGTTCATTAAGAAAAACATTGCAAAAGACAGGTGAATCATCCAATGGTTCCTTGCTTGCTGTACATGTAGGAGGCCCCTTAACACGTTCCAATTAAATACTTATCAGTCACATTCAGCAACAAGTTGGCTCTAAACAGCAGGCCTGAGGACTTGGTCCGAAGCCAAGGAACAAAAGGAATTCAGAGAGCCAACAGCCCTGTTCATCAATGCATTTCTAAATGGGCTCCGGAGGCGCATCGATCGCCACCCCCTCCATCCGATTCCAAAAGAGCGCCCAGCAAAACACTGGCATCATTAGTGTAAGATTTTTTGGGTGGCATCAAAGTAATGGAGCTGATGATTAATTACCCAGAGGCTGGCATTTTGCAATCGATTGCAGAACAGGACGCCCCGCTAACCCCTCTGCAGACCTCAAAAGAGATAAATAAATAAAATAAAAAACACTCCCACCCCCTCTAAAAAAAAAACACCCAGCCGGTCTGTTGTGTCGTCAGACATAGACATGGAGGTGGGGGCAGAGGGAGGTTGTATTTTATTAGATTTAGATCTCTCTCTCTCTCTCGCGCTCTCTCTCTCACATCCAGACGTCGCGATCGAGAGCGCGAAAGAGAGCAGACAGGCTGGGAGTCGTGTAGCTCGGCTGCCAAGTCCCTCCCTCGTCACGTCGATAGGAGATGACTCGAGCTTCTGCCGCCGCTCATAGACAGAGGAGACCCCCTTCCCCTCTCTCGTCCCTGTGCCATGCCAAAGTCATCTTCAGTCAGCGGACGGTCTATCGATTTGTCCCCTCGAAGAACGTATCAATGTTCTTTATGCTAAGTGGCGATATCAATGCGGCGCAATGCTGATTGGGTCGGCCTGGGAGGGATTATCCATCCCAGCGAAAGTGGATTAAGGGTGTTTAGCATGCAGGGGAACAAACTGATAACCAGGAATTACTTTGTTAATGTCACCGATACCCTGTGGCTAATGGCCTCTGTGTGTGGGGTTGCACGGGCTTTGTGCTTGACTGTCCTAGCATGCATCACATTCAAATGTGTCTGCGTTTAGCAACACATTGCAATATGCCTTTGTCTGATTGGACAGAGGGGAGAGCAGTGATGCATGGGATAGTTTCTCTGTTCACGAGCAATGGGGAATCACAACAATGAGGTGAGCGATAGCCCTCCCTTTCTCTGTTCCGTGAGGTGTTGAGAAACACTATGAAGTGCAGACCCATTGCACCGTGACCTTAGCAAAGGTCAAGCAAGTGTAATACGCAGGCAGGCCTTGAGCAGAGGAATGCGGTGGGAGGGGGAGAGAAAAAGCCTGTTGGAGAGCATGTTGGATTCCGCGCTGTGTTCTAGCGTAAGGAAACGGATCCAAACCACAGTGGTCCAGCGCAGCACACACAGACACGTAGTTTAAGCTCCTACTGACACATGACCTCTGGCCTCAAATCATACTAACCCTTCCCTTACCTCCCACACACACAAGCGTGCAGAAAGAGGGAGAGAGAGAGAGAGAGAGACACACCCACACACATATGGGAGACATGTAGTCAGGCAGACAAACCATGAAGAACATCCTTACGATACACACATACTCAGTCCCTCACACAAAGTGAAATGCACACAGAAACACAACACTCTTGGGAAACTGAAACTCACACACAAACACACACATTCACAGACAAACAAACAAACAAACTAACTAACTAACTAACTATCTAAGAGAGTTGCGTATACATGCAGACAAACATAAACACATTTGCAGGCAACATTTTTTAACTTGCCAGGCAATCATTTTGTTTTGATGGTCATTATCATCATTCTGGAACATTTTCGGTCTACTCGTTTGATATTTTCGAAGAGCATCTGGGTTTTGTTTTGCAGTGGTGACGGCTTGTAGCATTTCACAGCAACTAAAAATGCTCCACATGCAAGCCTTAGAGGTCAGACTGACTTCTGTGGACAGACGGCCCTTTCGTCTGTTTCGGACACATTTCTCCCCCAGACATTCACTACCATGGAATGACTCAGAAACAAGCTTTTGGATGTATTTGCACATCTGACATTTAAGTGCAGATAAACGGCAGCTTACGCAGCAAGCCTTTGTCAATTCCGCCTGAACTGGTTATTTGGACAATGCGAGGGATGTGTTTGGGCAAAAATGTCACCCAGTTTCTCTGGCAGACAGTATTGAGATTAGCTCTTGTTCTGCCCTGTGGCAATTTCCGGTCTCAGACTGTTAATTACGAGCTGCTGCTATCAATTTTAATCTCGTCTTTTTTTTTTTTTTTTTTTTTTTTTGGGTTAATAGATAAAATATATGCTTTAGAGGGTAGTCTAAATCCGTTTTGTTGGGGTGTTTGTGTAAAAG
>JAVQKI010295285.1:0-13166 GCA_036025975.1 Nematalosa erebi
GTACTGAAAAGAATGGAGGAAGCCTTTGTGCTTGAACGTTAATCATACTGCTGTTGAAACCATTATGGATCACAAGTCTTTCCCCTTGGCACAGTACTGATATTAAATCACCATTATCATCATCATGATCATCTTTACCATTATCAGCATCATCGCAATAAGAGCATGAAGGCACTGCGTTGTCAACATAACATCTATTAAAAATAAAACATTTAAAAATTTATAAATGGACAAAATAGCATTATTTTAAAAACAACCAACAAGTTTTTTTTTGTGCTCTCACCCCAACTCTCACAGGCAACAACAAGTACAACAACAACAAAAAAAAAACATCCATCATCCCACACAGAAGAGTCTCCTCAGGCCCACTTGCATTGGCACTTGCGGGACTTTGCATCAGATTTCAATAACATGAGTTTACATATATAGAACCTTGACAGGGTCTATGAGTCTCCCCTTTCCCCCCACCATCCCAACGGTCGACATCGAGTCCAAACCTACGAGCGGCCCAATGATCCGTCCGCAAGGCGACAAAATGACACTCAGGGAGGGAGCTCTCCAGTCAGCTGCATACACCCTCTCTCAGGCCAGGTCTCAAATCAGGCGATGAGTGGCCAACAACGGTTAATGCACTTCACAAATTTTGTGACAGGTAGCATGGTTAATGCACTGAACATCTGTAGAGTATGTGTAATAATTAGTATTCAAATATTCCAGTATCTTTCTGCGTTAATGTCACAAATAACACATATTCTTGGAATTTTTTTTAAACAATGTCTATATCAAACTGTAACTAATAACTACATTTTTCATTAAAAAGGGTTTTTTAAGGCAAGAAAAAAGGCATACATATGTGAGGGTCACAAATCCATCTGATTGTTTTTGTTTTTAAACATTAGGTGGGGAGCTGACAGCAGGGACTGGCTCTACAGTGGGACCAGGCCAGTTTCTCTTTCTTACAACCGTACGGGCTTACCTCTGCACTGAGCATATTGCTACAAAGAATGATTGTGGCAGTATTAGGGGGTTGCGACCCAATAACAACATTAGGGGGTAAAAGATAAAGATAAGATGAATAAATATTACTTTTTCAAAATTTGGCGAGTTAGGAGCTTAGAATCATCATAGAACAGCATAGAATCTGACATGATTGCCATCATTGCTACATCCTCACTTGGGCTTCTGAGATAAACTCAATTTAAAAAAGAAAATAAAAGGGGGAATGAGGGCAGTTTAACTCAAGAAAAAACACCCAAGTAGCTGATGTAAAACGCAGGTCACGTGACACATTCTCCTTATCATCGTGTAAATACCAAAAAGGACTAGCAATTATTTGAATTATTTCCACAGTTCCTTTAAATGGGCCTCCCTCAACCGTGTCTGGGAAAAAAATCAATTGAACAAATAGAGGAATAACGTTCTGTTTCTTGTTTGATAATGAAGCAGTCCCACAGTTCCATCTTTATATAAAAAACCAAACCAAGGATTCTTCCAGCTGTTGTCTCTCTCAGCCCATAGAAAAAGTCCTGTGAATGGAATTCTGGGTAAAGTGATTCAGACCGAGACAGAAGCTGGTCCTTTAGGTGGGAAGCAGCGTGGGGCCCTATGCCCTAGCAGGCCTCCCTGGCCCCGAGGTGAAAGCTGCCTCTGTGGTCACGCTAGCTTGTAGTCCTGTGCTGTTTCAGGACAGCGTACACATCATCTACTTTACTCAGTCTCTCGAAGAACGGGATGAGATCGAGCAGCTCTGTGTCGGACATATCATCGAACCAGGATGCTACAGGCACCTAGAGGGGCAAGGAGAGGCACAGGAGAGAAAACTTTGGTCACATGATGACCTCAAGGATTTTACAGTAAATGTGCAAATGTCACACTTCAATTGACTGGCTAATCCTTTGAATAAATGAAAATCAAACAAAATTAATCTATTCAAATAGCAAATATGAAACATTTGGCAAAACATGACAGGTATAGAAGTATTAATGTCAATATGATTTATCTTCATCAAAAAACACATGGTAAAAACTGCATGCTTATGATCAGCAACATGAGAACAACATGGGAACGAGAAATGTAAGAACATACAGCATTGTCTGGGTGGAAGATGTAGGAGGCAGGGGAATTGTCCACAATGATGACCTTATTCAGGTCCCGGCCTAGACGGCTAAGGTCCTTGACATAATTGCCACGGTGGAACACACATGATTCTCTAAAGAGTCGACTGCGGAAGGCGCCCCACTTGTCCAGCAGATCTGATACGGGATCCGCATACTGCCATATTCATGAAAACACAAGGGAGAGATTTGGTTTAAGCACGTGGGGAACATGAGTTGGAGGGTAGTAAAAGCAATAGTGCATCACTGGCAAAAACTTGTGCGGCTGCTGGGGTGTGAAGAGGAGAGGGGGAGCAGGTGCGGGGTTGTTACGAGGCACTAACCCCAATACCCAATACTGTGCAAGACCGAGCTGTGTGCCTGACCTGAGGGCCAACACAAGAAAACAGTTGTTCTACTCACCTTTGCTAAGCTGGCGGTGAAAAGCACACACTCAAACAATTCGCCCATGCGTTTAAGAAACTCGTCCACATGGGGCCGCTTCAGCACGTACACCTGGGTAGGGTAGGGAGGAAACTCAGTCAGACCTCCTCAAAAGCGAGAACAAAACTGTTCACACCTCCACACAATTTACATTCAGATTTGCATTTATGACAAGTGCCACTGAGTTCAGATTCCGGTATTGCAGGTCAGACTATTCCATGATGCTCCCCTTCCCTGTCCGTCAGGGCAGAGATCAGTTTTCGTGCAGTAAAGATTAACTAATAAACACCAAGCACTATCCATGGGTCACTGGATGTGGGTAAAACACTTTATGGGGATGTCAAACGACGACCCCGTTTTAAGCCATGCTGTAAAAAGGTTCGTTTTTCATGGGTGGTCGTGTCCGCCAAACATCTTAATGGAGTCGGTGGTCTTGCTCCTGAACCAAGTTATCCCGAATAGGCTTTCCGCGACTTAACAAGCCTATCCTGGATTACTTGAAACAGGCACAAGCCTTGTCCGGCTTGGGGAGTGCTTTCTGGTCGGTCGTGGTGCTGTGCTTGCCCTTTAAAGGACTAATGTTCCCTGCCAGCCCAGAGACTGTGTGAGCAGTAGATGTGTGCTCTGAGTGAGATTGATGGGCAGTGAGTTCTGAGAAGCCAGCCAGGGTTTCGTCAGGACACTGAAATAGCCACCTGCTGCTCGGACCCATCAACAGAGAAGGCCACTGCTCATGTCAGGTAGCATGCCCAAAGGAGAAGTGATAGGTAAACAGAAAGGGAAATACAAACAGCTGGAAAAGCACCAAAATGTCCCCAAAAGACACCCTGCTGTGTGAGAGAGGCATGCAGTCAGTTCAGTTATGATACTGCTGTCACACATTGCAGTCATATCGTGCCTACCTGATGAACAGTCCCATCAATCTCAACTGGAATGATAAAATCAGCGTTGTTCACCGGCTGTTGACAGAAGAAATAAATCTTGGTCTAAACAAGGCGTGATTTCATTTCATTTAAAAACATACACTACATTCTTTAACTCACTCAAACAGGCTTTCTACAAATTAAATTAAACACTTACATTACATGAAACTGAATGGATAGTGAGTCACCACTGAAAGAGTTTAGCAAACACACAACACCACGTGCAGATGCAATTTCTGCAACTTAACCCTCTAAATAACAGTTGGCAATGCCATCCTGCTGGAGCCTTCTGCCATTTGTAAAATAATATAAAGGACCACCTCATAAAGCATGATTTATGAAGGGGGAGAGATGTAGCTTGTATACGCTGCATCTCAAATGTTAAGTTCGTCACGTGCATGTGGTATAGAGAAGACAGGACACCATGACCTACATTCACAGACTATGAAGTAACACTGAAGTCGCCAGGAGCAGTGTGGAGCTAGACAAAGCCAACAATGATCACCAGGATAATTACCCGTTAACCACAAATGACTAATTCCTCACAACAGTAAGGTGCAGCAGGTTTGTGATGCACTTGGTTCTACTAGAAATAGAATACGGGATATAGTGATGTATTGACAGCTCTAATACAATGAGCTGAAAATGATTAGGGTGTCACTGTCGACACTCTCTGCTTAACAAAAGCCTCAGTCTGGTTTTCATTACTGCTCTACATAACACATTGCTGATGTAATACATTTCAGCTAAGGAGGGAAAAAAAAAATTCTTCCATAAACAGTAAAGGGATAAAAGACTGGAGATGGACCATTCTTGCCCCTACACACCCATGTTCCAGCAGACACATTTACATTAAATCCAGTTTTTTCAGATATGGAACCACTTAAATATTGCACACATTATGCAATTCAATTTCGACATGTTCCTTGTACAGCACATCGGCTATCAAATATCTGACATCTGACCAGCACCAAGAACATACTGACAAGTTCAGCAATTTCATAAATGTGTCCCATGCTGTGCACTGATTGATCAAGCATGTGCTGTTGCTGTGCAGGAAGTAGTATGTGTACTTTGACAATGTTGACCATCTGTCCAACACATGTACAGCCACGGTACTTCGCCACAAGTTTTCTTCAATATATACAGACAACGCCAACCCATGTTTCAGTGCAACACATGAAGCTTGGGGTGAGGGATTGGGTAACTTTTACGATCTATTAAAGCGATGGTTCGGAGTAATTCCAACCATAGCGCTGTTATACGAGCTTGATGAGTGCTGTTGATAGCAAGGTATAGCGAAAGAATTTGGAACAACGTAGACCAAATAGTGAACCGGCGACTTATGCTAAGTAAATGGTACATGAAAAAGGAAAGTGAAAGTGAGCTTACTTGTACCATTGAATAAGCGTAAGCAGCGTGTTCGCCACTCTGTCTATGTTGTTCTAAAATCGTTTGCTTTCCTTGCTATCAACAGCACTCATCAAGCTCATGTAACAGCGCTATGGTTGGAATTACTCCGAACCATCGCTTTAAATGTGACTTCCATTTTGATTCCAAAGGGTTTAAACTAAATGTTATGATAAATTCAAATTTATTCTTAAACCTATGAGGCGTCTATGTTCTTAGCCATATCTAAGTATTGATCTAGAGGGCAACCAGAAGTTTTCTGGAAAAAACTTTGAAAAATTACAATGAATTCTTCTCATCTGTTCTGATACAACATAAAAGTATGCATTATCAGTTGCACTCAGTTCTCGGTTACTCAAACCCTAGTAGTATGGAAGGGTGGAAGTGAGTGTGGACAATGACAAGGGAATGGGGTCGAGGGGTGGAGCATTGGATCTTTGCAACTTACCTTAAATGAACTGTGGACTAGTGTTTCATCTAGATCAATGACTACACAGATCTTCCCTGCATCTTTCGATTTAATCTGAGGGAGCAGGGGTTTGGCTGGGACCTGAGGTGAACAGACACAGGACAGGAAGTTAAGTATCTGAACAGTGGCAGCATAAAACCACTTCAATCAGATATTAGACAAACAACACATGCAAGTGTATAGTGCAAAAAAAACAAACAGTGTGCAACATTTCAACAAACTCAAACAATCTTTATGTACACTAAGCGAGTCCAGACAGCTCAAGTGAAGCTCCAACACTAACAGCAGCTGCCAGTAAACCCCTGCCTGTGCAAGTCAGTAATGCAATACATCGAGTTCACAATCATGAATGACTCGTGTTTCAATACTGCCATGTCAACGGAAAAAGAAAGGGGAAAAAAAAAATAAAAAAAGCTTGCTTGCTTGTGGTGGCAGAGAGAGAGGGGAATGGGCTCTGGAGAGGAGTGTCCATGAGGGGGCACACGGAAGCTCCTTTCGTGCTTACATTCCATGGGCCGAGCCAGGCCGTGTGACTAAGGGCACTGCACTGAGGCTGGGATGAGGTTACACGACACCCTGGCCAAGCCATTCTCTGTCTGTCGGAAAGTGCCCATGCTCTATACAGAAACACACTTAGCCAGCTGGAAGGGCAAAACATGCGTATGGGAAAAGCAACTGAACATAGAGACAGATGCGCTTATGCCTGAGCTGAGTTTGTCACTGAGATAGTGTAGGGTAGTGTATTGTGGATAGGTGTTTTTTTTAAGCATCAGACTCAAATAACAAGCCCATATGACATGGAATCAGAGATGTACTTGAACATTCTCCTTCCCTTATTTTAGCTCTGAGGCAAGACAATCTCAGACCAAAGTTAAACACACACCATGTCTGGTACCTGCAAAACAGGTCACAGGTAAAACTCAACAGGCATAAGTTTCAGTCTTCTTTTTTATTTCAGGAACTGCAAAATTCACACCATGCATTAGGAGTGGGCTAAATGTAACCTATCATGCTGAGCATTTTTTTTTTTAAATATGTATAGAGATGCTTCTTTTGCATTTTATATGTGCAACGAAAGGACTTATAAGTACCTCCTCTGTTGGGATACAGAACTCGCACTGACAGGTCTCAGGGACATCCTCATCCTCAGACTCAATTTCTTCAGTCTCCTCACATGGTTCTGGGGTTTTTCTCTCATCGGCCAGCTTAAAGAATTCATGTGTTGCACAGTGTTCAGACTGGTCAGAGGATTCAACATTGTTTTCTGTGGTCTTAGCATGATCAACACTGTTCTGAGTGGGCTTTGTCTGTTGAGTAATAAGGTCAGACAACAACAGAATTTCAGGTGTCACTGAATCAGCATGTTTAGACTCAGGTACATTGAATTTTTCAAAGTGCCCAGAGCCCCCATTTCCTTGGTCTGGCTTGAGCAACTCAGAGAGTTCATCACAGATCTCATAGTTTTCTTTAAGGCAAAGAGGCTCTGGGGTTTCGGAAGCCTCAATTCCGTAAGGAATCTCAGGGCTAGTAAGCAGGCCTTCATTTCTCTCCTGTGATTCTCCAATTTCTTCATTGTTTTCATCCAGTACTTCAGAGAAAAGAATATCAGGGATAGTCCCATCATGTTCACAGTTATCTGGACTGGGTGAATTACTCTCATCACTTTGAGTAGAGACAGTTGCAGGTTCATCCTTATGATGCACCTCAGAATGTTCTTCCTGCCTAGATTCACTTTCTTCTTTCCCTGCTTCAACGGCAACTTCTTTTTCTTTGGTTGTCTCAACTTCAGCCCAGGGATCAAATATTAGATCCAATCTACAGACATCTGCAGCATAGTGTCCTAAGGCTTCAGCCTCTGACAATCGCCGCCTTTCAAGGAACAATCTTAAAGTTTGACTTTGATAAAGTGCATATCCAATGGAAGGTTGTGAAAGCTTCTCCTCAGGAGAGAATACTTTCAGTTGACTTCCTTGCTCCGTCTTCTCCCCTGGGCTGTCTTCAAAAGCTTCACTTGCTCCCACAGAGGGTTCAGGACCCTCTCCATCTATTTGAGGCTCAAGAACATCTCCTTCTGAATCAGGTTCACTACCTTCTTCCTCAGCATACAGTCCTTCAACACCAGATTCACAACCTTCACCCTCATAAAACTCGCCATCCACTGTACAGAGGTCGGCACTTTGAGCATCTTCTGCAGTCCATAAATAAGCACTGGATTGATCTTCACATTCCAGTGAAAATTCATCCTCACCGTCCTCTACATAATGGTCGTAACTTTCCTGACTGCTGTCATGTGGTGACACAAAAGACTCATTATGGATGGGATAGAGGTCACTCTCTGTCTTTTCAGACCGAGGTCTATCACTGCTATAAGAGGACTCAGAACAGTTTTCATCAGATTCACTTCCATCAGTGCAAGTTTTAAAAGATGCTTCAGTTTCAGAGCTGTCTTGGCTTTTCTCTTCACAGGGTTGATAGTCATCCCCTTCACTTGAGCCATCCAAAGAATCCACATCTGGTTTGTAAGATCTACTAATATCACTGCCTTCCTCGGAACTACGTTCAAAGAGTGCATCCTGATCAAGAAAGAAATTAAGATTCTCATGCCTCTCACAATTAGTGCAGACTTCACATAGATTGTCCTCTTGAGATTCAACACACCTCTCATACAATTCCCTTTGCTGTGAAGGTTCATCATCATAAGATACTACAGTGTGTTCTGCAGTCTCACTCTCTTCACAAGCAACGCAATGCACAGAGACTTCACTATTGTTGCTCTCAAAGGAGTGACCACAAGACTGCCCAGTTTCTTTTAACTCTGCAGCATCACACTCATCAGGACTATGTCGGTCCTCATCCACCTCTGTTTCTTCAGTGGACCAATCACAGAGATTACAGTTTTCACAGCATTCGTAATCTTTTAGTGATGAGGTATCAGACTTATGTTCAATTAAGAACTGAGAGAGCCATAAAGTTTCAAAAGTATCCATTGATCCAGAGAGTAAAATATCACATTCAGACTTACGCTGGGTCTTCTGTCGCTCTGAAAGCTGTGCACAGTGACTGCTGTGGTGTTGGCATGGCTTGTTTATTTTGTGGGCGCGATAGTATTTAGCACAGCTGTCAAGGGAGCTGCATTGTTTAGCCAACTCAAAGGGCTCGGACGTCTCACATTGTTCAGGGGTCTTAGAGTGTTCAGCTGGGTTCCCAGTCGGCTGACACTCTTCCACCACAGCATCAGGAGGCATCCGTTCTTGCGAAATCTCTGGGTTTTTATTGCAGATTTGGGCATGTTGACACTCAGTAGATGCAAAATAATCAACCAGTTCACCGCTGGTCACAGACTGTTTGGCAAGGTCACACATGTTAAATGGCTGTTCAACTAATGTGCCATAGACTTCACAGTCTTCAGTATTGAGGTTAGTGGGTGTAAGGTGTTCACCCAATTCACAATCAGCTACTGATAGGCTATATTCAGAGGACTGGCAAACATCAATGGCAGCTTCATGGTCACGTTCAGAGGGCTTTTCAATAGCACTCTCAGACACTTCACTTTCTGACACCTCGATATAAACTGCCTGTTCAGGTTCAGAGCCATTCCATTGTGTTAAAGGTTCACATTGTTGAAATGACTCTGTGTGTTCTATACAAGGGTCAGGAAGCTCACTGCGTGAAGGCCCACCTCCATCTGGGTACATGAGCTCCCAAGAAACTGTACTTAATTCAGAATTGAGTTCAAATGTCTCAATGAGCTCAACGCTACCTTCAAATGACCTACTTTGCTGAGAAGATTCAAAACTATTACCTTGCAGCTTTGCTGTGCTCTGAATTTGTTCAGACTGCACATGCTGTTTGTTGCACTGTTCTGAAACCTCTGAAGTAGTGTCAAGATTAGTGCATAACCTGTTTTGAAAAAACATTTCCCCATTCTGACTTATATCAGAGGACTCACTGTGAACATGGAGGGTTTCTGTACCGTGACTTTGATCGGGGAACTCTGGTGTACCAACATGTTGTTCTAACTGTACTTCACCGGCTTCACCGTGTTTACAAATGTGCTCCATGGCTGAGATTAGTCCTTGTGCTTCACAGTCTTCAATTGAATCAAAAGAATTTAAACAAAGTCCACAAACATGAGAGAGAGCCTCATTTCCATCTCTGTCTGCCTCTTGTCCAGAGACCTGAGTTTGGTCTATACAGTTGTCCTCGGGCATATTTTGTCCGATTAGTGCACTTGGCACCACAAGTTCACCCCTGAGAGAAGACTCCAAGAATTGGGAAAGCTTCCCTGCGGCGGCTCCAAAATGACTGCAGAAATCGGCAGTTTGAAAGTGCTCAATGCATTCTCCGAGTGTGCTGCTCTCCCCAGAGAGCAGACAGTGTCCTGACGGCATGTGGTGCTTGGAGAGGTCTGCCTGTGGTGGGGGCTGGGGAGATTCACTGAGCCCACAGGCTGCCTGAGACACCAGCAGTAGTGCACACGTTGACATGACAGGAGGGTCAAAACTAGACTGAGCTTCAGTACCCAGCCCCTCTTCAGGAGACCTACCAATTTATTTTGGGGGGCTACAGAGACGTGACAAATAACTTCTGGAATATCAAATCGCTATAAAAAGCTGAAGTAAGGCATAAATCTGAAACTGACACCCGAGAGCATCTTGACCACCTGATCTGTCTGTAGTTGCTAACAGCCATGTTGTTTTCCAAGAATGTGTTGAATTGAATCATAGATGGCTTTGTCTCATGCCAAGAACACTTGTCTGCCAAGATATAATCTCATATTTACCAAAGAATTCTAATCTTTTAACACTCTTACAGTGTCCAAGAAGAATTTTCACTTAGAAGCAAACAAGCGCAGTGATGATTCACTGACATGACGATTCATTGGCGCTAGCATGTTTGTTGTTGGACATGTGAAATAAGGTAGTCAACAAGAAAAAGAGTTCTGCAAAACAACCATGAGGCTTGGTTTCCTTGGAGTTGATCATGTGGCTCTTGGTCAAGTTTACCACAAGACACACATAAACTCATTGGGGAAGACAGAATGGAAATGGTGTAAGAGAGACACTGAAGGAAAAAAAGGTGTGCTTATGTAAAACAACAGAGGTAAAACAAATAGTCTTACTTTAGAAACTGTTCCATTTTCTTCAACCAACAGTGGGGCATTGTTGTTGACGGGGAGCTGCTCTGTTTCATCGTGACACAGGCAGCAGAAGAGACTGTGGAAAATGCTGCGACTGCGGGGCTTCTTTGATGAGGATGCAGCATGTGTCTGGGCACCTGAGAACACACAAGAACATACAGTCACGCCACGCTGGACATATTGCTTGCTGACCAAGCCGCCATGACCACATGACAAACCACCATCTTTAGATGGCTCTGACAGCTATCAGTACGCCACTAATCAAAATCAAGAACTGGGCTACGATATCAATTTCCAGCTCGAGGTCAATTAGCTTACCATTCTTTTTAAAGAAACCCTGCTGGTATAAACAATTCAAACAGGAGGCACCTGCTGTTCAGCAAGAGGAGTTGTTGGTTTATTGGTAGCAAAATGGATTGAACCAAATGGCTATGTAAACAACTGTCCAATTTAGAGTTTGGTGCTTTTCTTGCAAAAGAAAATCGTAAAGCTCAGAGGCAAACAGAGGCTAACCCTAAGAAATATGAAACCAGAGAACATACTATATGGGTGGAGATATAAAGAGAGTCAGTCATTGAAAACATGTGTGTCACACCCCTGCAAGCGTCTACACACGCATTCCCTCACCATTTATGACAGTATTTAGTCAAAGCTGGGAACTGGGGAAAAACTGTGGTCATTCAGCTATTCACAACAGTGTGTAACAGTAGGTAGCCAGTAATGCTCCTAAGCTGATAACATATTAGATAGCTGCTATTTGTCAGTGAGCATATCTGACAGCAACCAGTACGATTAGCAATAGTGACAGACATAACAAGGGATCGTCATGATTAGCAATCTATGTTCAGCTCAAAGGCAAGAGACCTTTTTAGATGTAAGCTTATTGCTAAAGTGCACGTGGGTGTTGATAGCTGGGCTTTAGAAGACAAAATCTTTGACAAATTAGACTGCCAGCAAGATGAAGTAGATCCTGTCATCATGAAAGATTAGCATGCTAGCTGAAACCCTTGCACCTGACCTGCACTGGATCCCCATCATCTATTTTTTACCCCCATTTTGATGTTTGGGTTTCCCATGATCTTCAGATGGCGATGCCATGTTGCCATATTGCCGATGACAACAGAACTTTCAAAATGAGGTGATGAAGCAGTCTTGCCAACACATTTAAGAGATAACTGCCTTTGATAGATGCTCGCCATGATTTGAGCTGTGCTCTGACCCAGATAAAACTAGTAGCCAATGAAGCTTGAAACGCTTTGTATACTTTTTGGACAATGTTGTTAACAGTCTGATAAAAACTTGATGAAATCTTAAAATCACCAGAGAATAAGTTTATGTTCTTTGCAATGACATTACACTATGGATTAAAGTGAAACTTGTGCACACATCCTGCACACATAAGCGTTCCTGCAGAGACTAAACTTATTATGCAATACAGGAAATATAAATACGCACATATTGCATTTAAAGAATTTTTCAAAAAGTCTTTAGTCATCCATTTAGGACATTTAAAAGAAACATAAATCAACACACTGCCTGGGGATTTTTTCCACACATATTTATGGGGGTTTTAACCTGCAGATGTAGCAGAGCATGGTGCGCATACCTACAGTTTGCTCTTGGGGCAAAGGGGTGTGCAAAGGAACGCGACTCAAGGCTCCGGCAGGTGAGGGAGCCGGCGAGCGTGAAGAAACATCACGCAGCCCGCCACGTTGGGTCTTCTGATGTTACACATCAGACTGCTTTAAATAGCTCTCACTAGCAGCTGCTGACAGAGGTTAGTGATGGCATTCTCTGTATATAGAGAGCCCCTGCTCCAAGCCATAAACGGACACGCAAAACAAAAACTGGGTTGTAGGGGAGCCCAGCAGCCGTTCCTGTGTTTACCGTGGAACTGAGGGGGAAATACCCAAACATGCAGTAGGTGAAATCTTTAGACCTCATTTTGTGCAGGGTAATGCAAGTCTCGCCTGGGGTGATAGTCTTGCCTGAGCATAACCTTCTTTTAAAGTGAACTTGCACAGCTTTAGACAGGCTAGCCTACATATTTGTCATGTCTTAGCAGGACAGCTGATAAGGCAGAGGTTTTGACAGTTTCAACGGCTGAGCTGTGTGGCCCTCTTTTCCATGGCTCACACTCCATATCCCAGGAGGCTTAGATCCCGATAACAAGGCTACAGCTCTTTTCAGGATCCAGAACTGCTCGACCTGGTCAGCATGTTTCAGCACCACAAAGTTAAAAGTAGCCTATCTGGGTCCCTTTTGGGAATGCCTGAGATTCTATTCCCATCCTGGCAGACACTGGTCTCCCGGCGGCTGATTTTACGGCCCCCCTACACCGTCATCCGATACCCCCACAACAATCTAACAACTTGTTTCACGCCATCCACAGAGTGAGAGGGACAGCAGGTTTGCGAGCATTGTGGCACACGTGGTGCCAAATTTAAGTTACTTGGATATAGGGCAAACAGTTGGCATTCATTGCAGGGCACCAGTACACAGGCTGACACCACTGTAAACACTGGCATTATCAGATCTGAAAGACATGTCTAACTTAAAAAGGAATACCAGCATAACCACCATCATAAAGAAGTATATTAATGGACCAATTATTGGCATGGGGTACATTTACTCTGGTAAACGGTCTTACTACAGGCTCAGTCTATCAGTCTGGGTCTTACTACATT
>JAVQKI010295622.1:0-12436 GCA_036025975.1 Nematalosa erebi
ACCTTTAAAAGTAAAAACTCTCCTACAAGTTTCTATACATGTCCATCTTTTTTCCCCCACAAAGACATACTGTAGACCTATATAACTGACCACACTAGATACAAGTAAACAAAATCAACAAATAGGAAACATACAGCATGATGAGAGAGTATAGCAGCTGTGTGTATGATTGTGGCAGATCAGCAGTCTGCTGTAGACAAAATGTGAAGCTTGTGCAGTACTAACTCCTGTAAGTGCCACGTTCTATTAACTACTGTATATCCAATAGACAAAGTAAGTGTCAGTTATTCTAGCAAAACTATAAATAATATCCTAAATGGCTGATATTTATCTAAATGTGCTTTTCTTACCACACGTTTTTAATTGCAAACAACAAATTTTATCATACTGAGCCTTTTAAAGTAAGTAGCCTAATGTTACATGTTAATGTTAATGTCTCCACACAATGACTGTTTCATATGTGTAAACACATTGGCCAGTGTGACCGATGACTGTTCTTCAGCATGTTAAATTAAGTGTGAGTCTGGGGAGAATCACACAAAGTGAACTGCTAGGTTGCTCTGAAATAGCCTACTAAATAAATGAATCTGTCACTGCACAGAATTTCAGTGATCACTTTAGTCAGTGTTATTGGGCTACATGAGGGGCACTAAGAAAAGAGATCTAAAATCTTTGAAAGGACAAGTTCGGTTTTTAAGACTTAAAGCCTTGTTTTCTGATCGTTTATGATTAAATTTTGACAAATGACTCTGTTCTGAGAGTTTTCGGTTGTTGCGATAGCATAGCAGCCCCCCCACCTAGAGAATGGCTTCATAGGTTCAGTGCTGCAATCGTTCTTAAAACACATTAAACCTTCATTTTTAAGACGTGAAAACTCACCGAGTGGCCAGTCACGTTCACTGATACACTGAGACGAAAATCGCTGCTTCAAACTGTTTCCAGCAGGTTTTAGACCGTTGATTCTCAACTGTGGATCTATTTTTTCAAAGACATGTATACTTACGCCCAAGAGTTTGAAGCAATACAAGCTGATGGAAGTTACATTTTGCAATAATTTTTGTGTCAACGCATCAGTGAACGTTACCGAACACTCAGTGAGTTTTACGTCTTTACAAGTGAAAGTTTAATGTCTTTAATGAAAGATTGCAGCACTGAACCTATGCAGTCATTCTCTAGGTGGGGAGGATGCTATTGCAACAACCGAAAATTCTCAAAACAGTGGCTTTCGTCAAAATTTCAATCTTAATAATTGTATTTTATCACAAACAATCAGAAAACAAGGCTTTAAGTCTTAAAAACCAAACTTGTCCTTTAAATGGTAAAGCTAGCTTTTGAAATCAGTGTTCCACGACTTCAACACAGAAGAACTTAACGTGTGCCTTTCTTTTTTCAGTCATAGTATTGAGAAGACCATGAAATAGGAACAGTAAGAACATAAAAATATGAAGATGTGTACAACAGCTATTTTACTTTACACAATGACAGCCAGTCTGATTGACCTTCAGATTCAATCCTTCAAGTCAAGCACAGTGGAATAATAAATAATATTAAATCCATCTTACAATGAGACAGACTTTCACAAGTCCACCTTGATTTATCTAGTCAATACATCAAATCAAGGTATCTTCATAATATTGCAAACAATTGTCTCTGACTCTCTCTAGGTATTGGTGTCTGTTGTTACAACACTTCTGGCGTCTCACTATTTGCTGACTTAGGTGACCTCCACTCCTGCTTCTTAAGGTTTGGTGATTGCAAATGCATACAACCTGTCTTACAACATTCTGAACCCCATTGTAATCCAATCCCATAGGTGATTACAGTAGGAATAATGTAATCTTGCACAGCTTTCTTCATGCCCATTCTGAGACATCATCGCTGTCCCACCAATAAACCAATGTTGGGGGAAAAAAAAAAAACAGCAAAAAACAATGATCTAATATTACTATGTGTAATGAACAATTCTACCCTGAGTCACACTACCAAATAGAAGGGTATTAGAAACACACCTTTGATGGCATGACACGTTATGGGTCCCTTATTAAGCATTTGAACAAAACAAGGCTAGGTCTAGCCTCTGTGACCGTTCTGCGTTCTGCACACAGTGATGCAGAAGGTGATGTGGGCAGTTAGCTCAGTTTTCCTGCCTGTCCAGGCATTATGTCCAGGTTGGAGTCTGGCTCACACTTGAGCTTGCGAGGGGCACCGTCTGCACCGTCTGTTGCAGATGTCCCATGAGGCGGCGACGGTCGTCCCAGGGCTCCTCCGTCTCCGTTCGCTCTCTCCTCCCTGGTGGCGCCGCTGCCGCCGGCCGAGTCATGCGTCCGCATGTGCTTGGCGAGGTGATCGCTGCGCATGAAGACGCGCGTGCACACGGTGCAGCTGAACTTCTTGGCGCCCGTGTGCGACTGCATGTGCTTCTGCAGCTCGTCGGCGCGCGTGAAACGCTTGCCGCAAAAGAGCCAGTTGCAGACGAACGGCCGGTCGCCACTGTGCCAGCGCAGGTGCGCCTTCAGGTGCGACGTTTTGCTGTAGGCCTTGCCGCAGCCGGGGATGTGGCAGTTGTGCAGGTGCTTGCGCAGACGCCCATCCTCACCCTGCCCCCCCAGCTGCTCGGCGTGAACACAGTTCGGGCACCGGCACACGGCCTGACCAGATGCCCGCGAACCTGACCGTCGCTGGGACTTCGGTCGAGGCACGGAAGTGGCGCCCTCTTGTGGCTCCTCAAGCGTATACACCTGCTGCTGCTGCTGCTGATGCGGCTGCTGTGGCTGCTGTTGCTGTTGCTGCGGCTGCTGTTGAAGCAGCTCTGGAGGTCCCAGCGGCTCCATCTTGAAGCCGTCCTGAGAGAAGAGATGCGAGTGTGGGGTGAGGCCCAGCTGGGCCGGGGGTAAGCTGCACAGCTGGGCCTCATGGCAGTAGGGCCCCAGCGCCGACTGGAGGCCCATGGAACTCCCCTGGCTCATCCCCGACAGACCAACCCCGGGGCCGCCCGACAGATCCATCCAAGTGGCGGCCCCAGGGTGGAGGTCCCACCAGGTGGACACATTCATGTCGTCACTGCTACCACCAGAGGGAGCTGTCCTTGTCCACGGCTCATACGGATGGGCCATGGGGCGAGCAACAGTTGATGTGGCCCGTAAAAGAAAAAAAAAACAGACAGACGAGACTGATGTATCTTCAAGGAAGACTTAGACAGACAGATGGCTTTCTTCAGAAGGCAGTTTGGATCACCACATTTTTGCAGAGCATGAAAAAAGGCTGGTTATGACAAGCAACCTGGGGAGTCAGAAAGAGAAAAACAAGAATGTGAGAGTGCGCCAACACAACAATGTTTATGATCACTGAATTTCCAAAGGCTTTAAAGAGAAACGGTCTACGGTAAGTCATATTATTTTCCTGATCACCATTCAGTGATGAGTGACATCTTAACTGCTTGTTTGTGTCTGTAGAAGTGTATTACATTTCATTCTGTCAATCAGGAATGTGTGTAAAACCAACGATGGTGAAACGCTTAATAACACAGATAAACATGCTGTACTCAACTCACTGTAGCCTTTCATGTTTGGACAAATTTAGAGACAAAAATAAAGGCAATGCACTCACGTAAACACACACGCTCACACACACACCCCAGTGGGCAAGCTCATTCTCACGCCGTGTGGTCATAAAGCCAGGGCAGACGTGTTTGGGCACGAGGCCCCCACAACAACATCCCCACCCCCAGCTGACAACGCATCCGCTGCCAGGTACTTCCCATGGATGACAGACACAGAAGAGAGAGAGAGGGGGAGAGAGAGAGGCAGAGAGAGGTGGGGGGAGGTAATAAAAGAAAAGAAGAGAGATAGGGACACAGTGAGAGAGAGAGAAGGATAGAGAGAGCAAGGTGGAGAGGGAGACAAATACAGTAGGTACATCATCACAGACACACTGAGGCCTCTGCCAGACCCATTGCCTGAGGAATGAGCTTTAAGCTGTCTGGGAGGAGAAGAGGAAGAGGAGGAGGGAAAAAGAGAAGGAGAGGTGTTGACAGGAGCAGACCATACCTCGAAAGGAAGAGAGGAGGACGACGCAAGGGGAGGTATGGCTCCAGGCCAAGCTCTATTTGTATGTCTGTTGGCTGCCTTTTTTTTTTTTTTTTTCTGAACGACGACGGGGCCCAGGCAGACAGCAGAACCTGTTTATTTTATGAATCACACATGATTTACAACAACACGGCCCCAGGGGCGTGCCGGGGAGCGAAACGAGTGGAGGGAAGGAGGTGGAGGAGGAGACCGAGAGACAGAAAACGACCAACCAACATGCAAGCGAGTTCTGGTGTCCCCACCCCTCCTTACCTGCCTGCCTGCCTGCCTGAGCGGCTGACGGCAGGAAGCGTTGGCGCTTGCGGAGTCGGCAGACAGAAGCGGGGCCCTTTTCAAAAGCATGAGAACAGAACGCCAACCAAAACACGGGCGCAATTACATTATCCGTATAATTACACGCGCCTATCCGGGAGAAAGCTTCCTACGAGCAGCGCAGCACAATAGATGCTATCAGTGACTCGTTTACTTTGCTTACTTGGGCTTTACGTCGCAGGTTCCGTTTTGACAACAGAGTAATCAAACTCTCTCCTCTTTTCCTATTCTCAGCTCTCTCTCTCATCACTATCTGACTGTCTGGAATAAGTATTGGCATAATGGAAATGCATCTGGAGTTGTAATAAAGTTCAGTAGGTGTTTATTGATTACTGATGGTTAGCAAACTAAATCTGTTCCCCTTGCCTCCACCCTCTCGCTCTCTCTCCCTGATCATGTAATGACATCGGGTGACAACTTTTGAAGGCCACTGAATCCCTGTGCTTCAACATAAACTGTAATAGCACATTCATTCATCCCAAGGTCTATCAGGTATTCCCACAAATGCAAAAAAAACATACTATGCATAAAAAGGTACAGAATTATACAGTATATTTAAAAGACTCTAGGCTAGGGGCTCTTGCAGGGGTGCCGTGGAATTCTTGATATCTAACTTGTTTTGGCAGTATGGTTTGTAATAATAGAAAAAAAAACATATTTGCATTTTTTTTAATTCGGTTCAAAGTTATTTAATAATGCATGACAACAAAATGATAATCATAATAATATGGTTGCCAATAAGGCCTAATACACTAAATGTGAAAAGAAATAGTGCAGTTGGCTATTCAGAGTGAAAAGTAAGAATTAAAATTTTAGGGGCACCACGAATGGAAAAAGATACACTTAGGGGTGCCCTGACCTTGATAAGTTTGAGAACCACTGCTCTAGGCCCTTGGTCATTCCCAGTTCTCAAATCTGATACTTGGTTAATGCAAGACGCTGAACTAGTGAATCCCAGCTGCATCCAGAGTGTCAAGGTATAGAACCATTTCTGAAATCAGGGGAGCTCTTACACTCAGCCGAAATTTGGTGGAATCATAACGAAATCGTAAAGTGATTAGTTTGGAATTCCGTAATTAGAAGTCTGGAGTTAAAGGTCAAACTGATTTATTTCACGTCGCCCTGGAGCCTCTGTGTCGCTGCCCTGTAATTTTGGGGGAATGCAAAGTTAGACACACACACACATAGACACACACACACAAACACACATACACTTACAGGTACACACTGAGGCCTCCTGTGACTATCCCCCCCTTCCCATAAACAAACAGTCAACAGTCTGGCCTCATTCACAAAAAACGCAGTGGAAGGAAAAGACGAGAGAGAAGAAACAGTGATGGAGGGCAAAACCTCCACGGGGTAACATCTGCTCTACAGGCTCACAACACCCGGAGGCATGAGAAGAGGAGGAGGAGGAAGAGGAGGAGGAGGAGGAGGAGGAGAGGTGAGGACAGATGGAGGAAGAGCTCCCTGACAATAACTGCCCCTCTCCAACCCCACCCCACCCCCATCCTCCACACCCGCATCTCTGTCATAAAAACTGCCTGACATCAGCCCCAGCCTCTCATTTACAAGACTCAGGAATGGGGAGTCACAGACAGGGAAGTGCTGCGTACCCTGGGAAAAAGTCACCTTCAGAGCGAGAATGAGGGACTAGCTTACACAAGAAGGACAGAGACAATTTGCATACAGATGCTTAATCATGGTAGTTCTCTGTTGTAATGATGAAGTGGGGCACTCCACTAGGTTCACTGAGGGGACACTAGCGTACCTCCTCAATGTCCCTCCTGCAGAGGCTAACAGTTTGAAGGGCTGTCCTGGCAGAACCTGTCAGGGGTATCCTCTGGATGTGTGTTAAACAGACAAACACATCTGCTGGGCTACGCATTTATTATACTCTTCTCTGATCCTCGGTGTAAATAGTGACAGACCATAATTTACACTAAATTGCTATGACCTCTCAACTTGGGTCGTGTGCAGTGATTTCTCTCTGTCTCTCTCTCTCTCTCTCTCTCTCTCTCTCTCTCTCTCTCTTTCTCTCTCTCTCTCTCTCTCTCTCTGTCTTTTTTTTCTGTTCATCCTTCTCTCTCTACCTTTGTGTCTTGCTGACAAACATCTGACAAAAATCTCTCACACACTGAAAACAGATGTTATTGCTACCCTCAACAGAATCCCCCATACATTGGGGGACAACAGTGCAAGAGTATGCAAGCATATTGACAGTTATTATCTGCTGAAAATAGTCGTATGTTGAATATTTTACTGAAAAACTATCTGAAGACGGGCAGTTCTGAGAAAATCCTTACCTGAACATATTTACATTTACATTTATGCATTTGGCTGATGCTTTTATCCAAAGCGACTTACAAACAAGGGAGAACATTCAAACTACAACACAAGGGGAAGCTAAGCTAAGAAGTGCTAAAAGTGCAAGCTGTTGCTATGAAGTCAGGCGTAGATAAGTGCAACAAGTGCAAGTTCTTTGTTTAAGTGCAAAAGTGTAGTACAGTACAGTACAACATTTAGGCTAGGAGAAACTCTCGAAAGAGCTGGGTCTTTAGAGTTAGTGAGTAGGCCTAATACTTATTGTTCAGATATCACTCGGTCAACAATAAAATATCCTCTTTAATGTTCAGTAATGGTCAAGCACACCTTTATTTTGTGATTTACGAATAATGTCTATTGACTTGGGGTGAACGTTTGTGACTTTTAAAATATGGGTCCCCAGAAAAAAAAGTTTTAGAAACACTGCTTTAGAAGGTGCACTCACAGCCCCTACAGTCTGAGGGAGTGTGTCTCGTCCAAAACAGCTCTGTGGTTACGCCGTGTCAATCATGTCTGCACACACACTTCTTCGTCTTAAAAACAGGCAAGGGCCTGAATCCCAATGCACCACTACTAGGCCCTATACCCTAGGCCTTGTGCCCTCAAACTTAATTAGCATTTTGGTTTGGTTTGGTTTATTTATGGGTATAGAAGGACAAAAGAGAATCCAAAGGATAACATGTAAAAGCGAAGAACACTTTTTTCCATTATGTTCCCTGGTGGAAAAGGACGGGACATCCAAACGAGCACAGATACACTGGGATGGTCCCTGGTGGAAAAGGACAGGACATCCAAACGAGCACAGATACACTGGGATGTTCCCTGGTGTACAAGGACAGGACATCCAAACGAGCACAGATACACTAGGATGGTCCCTGGTGGAAAAGGACAGGACATCCAAACGAGCACAGATACACTGGGATTCAGTCTGTGAATTAGGCTTCCTACTGCAGCCTTGTGTATTCTGTGGACCACGAAGAGGCAAATGAGATTAGGGGTGTTCCTGTGCTCAGTGATGGCAGAGAGAGAAGACGTCTCTTAACCAACACATCTTCACCCGTGCCTTGCTGTTGTGTCCTGCACTATGTTGTATGAAATCTTATTGACTGGCCACTGTGGGAAGTTACAAACCAAAAAAAACATCCAGCTAAAAAACTGAATTTCTTTCTCTCATATGGGTGAGCTTGGCGCCTCCCATGCCTTTTTTCAGTTTCGACAAGAAACGCTTAATAAACACACATGAGATGACCTCACACGATGTTCCTTCTTCCCTCCTTTAAATATCACATGGCCTGAGATTAATGATATGGTCATATGTCCTTAAATAATATGTGTACAATGAATGTTAGTCAGCCTTGCTCAGTCACCCTCATTTGCCCATTGCTAATGCTTTTGGATCAGCGCCGTCTTATTTAGGAGATGATGCTGGTCTTGTTCTGTTTGCCTCTGATGCAAATATATAACCTTAGTCCCTAGACATTTACATGTGAGCTTTTACTGCACAGTGCAATAAATGCAGGCACAGCGCTCCGTTTATGTGGAGAGCCGCAAACACAGATACAAAGACACACCTGTGAGGAGTGTTTACCTGCGGAACTATAAACTAAGATGCCGAGGCTCACCTGTGAGGTGTGTTTACCTACAGAAGCACAACTGTACACAGTGAAACTTACCTGTGATGGCTTTCACCACGTTGTCCGACACAGCCGGAATCTCCTCGTTGACGGGGACTCCCAGCATCTTAATAGTCACCCAGTGTAACGCCCTGTAACAAGATGGAACACATGACATGGATGACCTGAATGGGAGCTCCACGGGCCCAGAATGGCAAGGATTAACGTGAATGGCTCAATCCTAATATGCCCCCTAGACCCTGAGCCCTCGTAGCTACGGGATTGTCCAGAGTCAACCAGTAGTTGTATACACCTACAGTATTTTGTGAGCTTTCAAATGATAAAAAAGGCAACAGAGTTCATCTAGACTGAGTCGACCAGCTGTACAAAGAGTTAAGAGGAATGCCTAACCACCTAAAAAAAAACGTGATTAGATACATCTTCAACTCACCATGCTTGCTGCCAGTAGGCATAAGAACAACAGAATTTAGTGCAGTGTAGACCAACTACAGAAACGACCGCCAATGCTAACTGATAAGGGGAAAAGAAAGTTTCATTTTCCATCAGCTACCGTTAGCTGTAAGCTCGCTAATTCTATCTACGCTGTAACGCTGAACCAAATGCTGCCGTTAATATACCTACCGACTCTGCCCCCTTCAAGCCTGGCATGGTCATTGCTTGTGATTGGGCAGGCTTGGCTTGCCTAATTAGCCAATTGTGTACATCTGATGAGGGTGTGATTATTTAAGGGATCAAGAATGACTGATGGTCTGGGATCTGGCACTTTTCTGTTTGGCACGACTCTGTTGCAGGCATAATTCGTAATCTCTCTCCCACCTGCACATTCTTTTGCTTTATCCTTTTTGACATCATACTGACTTTGGCATACATGCTTACACACACACACTGGCATACATCTTTCTTATTTTCCCTTAGACAGCTTGTGATTTCATTTTGATTGGTATTTATTGATTTTGATGACTTTTAAAATTTATTTTGGTTAACCAGTACATTTGTTGTCCACCTCCCCCTTTATGTTGCAGCCATGAGCCAGGTCGTAACAATATCTATCGACTGCACTTAGCAGCCTCAAAGAACAAGGATGTGGGCTGATTAACCCACATCTGGCTGACATGACCTCACACTCATCAAACCAGAAAGGGTAAGAGCAGAGCAAGAGGTGCAAACGTTCGTTAAGATGCATGTTCTATTTTCGCAAGGGGGAGGGGGGGAAATCCCACTTTATGCAGACCAGAATTGAGCCCTCATACGCTGATACAAAAGATCTTTAAAAAGCTCATACTGTGACGTATCCACTTATGCAGACCGGAATGATTCACGTTCGCTCCCACTGTAACGTATTGTGTTGCTCTATCTTGGTCAGTATTCAATGATCTCTGATCATAAACAACATCATTCATCATCATGTAAGGTTAATCATGAGTGTTAACGTGCTTGCACACGGTCCTAACAAACACCAAACAGTCCAAACATGCTCAAGTCGGCAGTGGTTGGTTGAAGCCTATGGAGTGTTCCTAAGTTCAACTTCTAGTTCCACACTGCAGGGAAGTGTGTGTGTGTGTGTGTGTGTGTGTTGGGGCGGTTGTCGTGGTTGCTGAGGCTGTGTCACTTCTCTCTCTGTCCAGGAATGCTGACCTCACCTTATTCTCTTCTGGATGACTAGGTCTTTCTTCTCGTCATCCGTACTCTCAGGACAGAAGACGTCTTCATACAGACGGATCATCATGTACTTCTCCACCTCGTCCATCACCTGCTCCACTCGCTCTGTGGCCCCTACGCATCACACACACACACACACACACACACACACACACACACACGCACACACACCAGACACAAAGACACATTAAATATCTGGGAGAAGTGGATTGTACTTGTAGGAGTGTGTGTGTGTGTGTGTGTGTGTGTGTGTGTGTGTGTGTGTGTGTGTGTGTGTGTTTGAGGGCTTACCTTTGTAGTGGACATGCAGCTTTTCGGACAGGTTGTGGTAGAAGTCCTGGACACACTCGGACTGATCCTCTACATTCATGTCCTGCATCACACAGAGGGCTGGAGTCAGGGCCAACTGCCAGTTACAATGGGAAACCCGCTGCCTGTACTTGCTAACCTAGAGCTAGGCTACTTATCGGACCTCAACATCAAATCCACCACAAACAGAGCACAGACCATTGCACACGGCCCCAGCCACCCCCTAAACTGCCACTTCATCCAACTCCCATCAGGGCGCAGATATAGGGCCCTGGCTTGGAAAAGAGTGCGCTATGGCAATAGCTTTGTGCCCTCAGCCATTGCGGCTCTGAACGCAAGGACCAAGAGATGAACCAGGCTGTTTTGAACACTCTCCTTTGGTATTGCTGTTGTTGTTGCTGCTGTGTGTTGACGTGTATATGTGTACATGTGTATATGTGTTCTATAACCTAAGGGTTTTTCTTGTATGTGTGGTGAAAGGTGATGGGATGCAATTGTATGTATCTATGTTTGTTTATACTGTATGTGAGGCCTGTACGAACAGAGAAAACAAATTTCCCTCGTGGGACAATAAATATCTAACTATCTATCTATCTATCTATCTATCTATCTATCTATCTATCTATCTATCTATCTATCTACACTGCACCAAATTCTGTCACTCTCACCCCTACCAACAGCTCTCGGCAAAGTGAAACAACAGGACAACGGGTTGATTCACTCTGAATAATCCCTTTAATTAGTATTTAAACACATAAAATACATAAAATAAATGACATAAAATACATTATTTTTTATAGTTTGATAGATTATAGCACCTTTCACAAAAAGCTATGATGTGCCCATGAACTGTACTATTGCAACGACCATTACTCAGAATAATAGAATAAACATGGACCATAAAACAACCACGTCATCCACTTTTAAAAAGTTTCCCCAAAAAGGCCCCTTTCTGAATAACCTGGCCGAGTGGCCCGGGAAGAGTTCTGGATGTTATGTGATATGGAGTGGGGACCCAGAACCAAATCTTACTAGCAACTATGCAACTATGCTTTTGGGAAACGGACCCCAGAACTGTTCTACTGGACCTGAGTGCTATTTGGTGGAGGAGGAACTCTGTCATCAACCAAGGAAGCACCCAAAGAAACTGAATGAAGAACTGGGGCTGAAGCATCTTCTGGTGCTCCCTCACAAACACACACACACACACACACACACAGTGTGACCACAGTGACCCACATACTCAGGGAATGTTGAGACCCAGATTGCTTACTAAACAGCAGCACACGTGCAAGCTTAATGTGGGCTGCTTTCTGGAAGCTGAGGCCAGCTCTTTCGGAGATTCAGTTCCTCATTTCTGTGACTAAAAAAACCTGTGTTTGTGTGAACACAACCAATTTGAACAAACTTCCCCCCTGAATTCCCCCCTAATTCTTCAGAACGTCATTTTCTCCGAAAGTTTAGACTTTTATGATGAGCACATGCAATTTACTCTGGCTTTCCAGCCATGTTGCAAACTCAGCTACATTAAACATACCAACTGTCTGCCACAGACCATTTGAGGGCTCACAAAGGTGACCATACAGCCACATGTTAACAAGTCATCAGTGGTTTTGAACGTCTTGATGTTATCATGTGTTTGTGGACTGTGCTTCAGCACTATGATTACGCCACAGCTGTAAGCTGGCTGAGGACGATTGCCTGCTAGGACCGCAGGGAACCACAAGTGTGATATAAACATCCTGTCTATGAGGCTTGTTTTTCATGCCTCTATGCGAAACTCAATTTCTTCTGAGACAGTCACCACAGAAGTCTAAATCACACCCACCCCCCACCCCACCCCACCACAAGGCACACAGGGGATAGAAGTTCAAGAAGCCTACAAGACTGGTCTGCTATGAGCTTTTGGTTTACATCATATATCCATATAGCAAATACAATGCCATGTAGTGTAGATCATGTAAATTATTACTTTATATTTGAGGATTTGTGGGTGTTCAGCTGCAGAAGGTACATATAAGTTGAGTGAAGTGGTAAGAACAGTGGTGAAATAAATGCTCTGTTTGCTCATATGAGACAAATCTAATTTAACATCCCATCCATTACACTGGC
>JAVQKI010295796.1:0-12143 GCA_036025975.1 Nematalosa erebi
TCCTTCTACACACACATACATAAACATGCACACACACACATATGCATACTCACACACACACACCCACACTCACACTCACACTTTCACACCCACACTCACTCACACTGTCACTCACACTCACACACACACACACACACACACACACAAACACACATACACACACATGCACATGTGGATACACAGCTCAGTGTCGTTATGCCCTGGGCATGGAAGATGGCACCATCCCCGACTCAGCCATCACCGCCTCCAGCGCCTGGTCTGACTCGACTGAAGCCAAGCACGGCAGGTACTCTGACACATTTGTGTGTGTGTGTGTGTTTGTGTGTGTGTGTCTATGTTCATTTGTGTGTGTGTGTGTGTGCGTACGTGTACTCTCGCATGTGTTCATGCAGACAACCCTGATGTTTATTTTGCACCCGGAGGAATGTGCATATATTTTGTATTTTGTGAATGTGTGTGTCTGTGTATCTCTTCTGTGTGTGTGTGTGTGTATATGTGTGTATATATCTGTGTTGTGTGTGTGTGTGTGTGTGTGTGTGTGTGGGCTCCAGGCTGTCCTCATGCTAACCTTTTCATTTTCGCCCCCCAACCCCCCCTCCCCTCCCCTCCCCATCCCACCAGCGTCCTCCCTGAGTCCCCCATTAATAGTAGACGGGAACACCATTAGATTTGATTACACGGCACAGAGAACACGATTAGATTTCAATACAAGGGGAGAAGGCTGCAAGCTCTCTATTTAGCACATTAGGTAATGGCTGAACCCCCCCTGTCTACAACAGCCAGACAGCCCCACGAGGTCCAGCTCAGCACCACAAGCCCGGAAGGTTCTGTTTGCAAGGTCAGAGGGTCATGTGAGCAAAGGTTAGTTTTTGAAGGGGGGGGGGGGAATTGAGTGGAACTTATCTCCCCCCGCCCCCTCCTCCCCTTTTGGCTGCGAGTCCTGCCACCATGTGGATGTGATTTGAAGGCCTGAGTCCCTTTAAGACACCTCAGGGTAACGGGGGAATGGAGGGGGATTTTTACTGGGGACGGATGGAGAGAGAACAGAGGAGGAAAGAAGAGGGGCTGCAAAAGGGGTCTGATGGGCTGCTGACACATTGCAGAGGGGAGATTTGTGATGGGTGGATGGGTGCTCAGCGTGTGTGTGTGTGTGTGTGTGTGTGAATGTGTGTGTATGTGTGTTTGTGTGTGTAGTGGAGAGTGAGTGGTGTGTGGGGTTTAGTGTGGCTCATGTTGATATCACACCAGAGCAGCTGTGTGAAAGTATGCTGGACAGTGAGGTAGAGAGTGATCATCAATGTGCTAGGGAGAGAGAGAGAGAGAGAGAGAGAGAGAGAGAGAGAGAGAGAGAGAGAGAGAGAGTGTTTGGGTGAGAGAGAGAGAGAAAGAGTTTGGGAGAGGGAGAGTGTTGGCTGCAGACTGGAGCGCATGATGAGAGAAAGAGAAAGAGAGAGAGAATTGGACTTGGACCTTGTGTGTGCACCCCTGACAGTGTAATCCCCTCCCCCGGTTGATGGATGGCTCAGGACGCCCTGCTGACTCGGAGCCCTGGCAACGCAGGATGCTCTGACCTCACCAGCGCCTCAGAGGTAGCGCTGCGCCCATCCCCACCCCCCCACCCCCCCACCTCCCCGCGGGCACGCTGGCAGATTTGTTCCAGCTTGACCAGCTCAGCCCTATGACCCACCCTGGGAATGCAATGTTCAGAGTAGCCTCTCCCAGACCCCATACATGCCCCCCACCCACTGATGTCATGCACTCAAGATGTCAGTGATGGATCAGAGCGCAGGGTCGAGGCGGCTCCATGGGACCACAGCTCACTCTGGGTGGTGGGGAGGTGTAGGGGGTGCGGAGGGGGTCTGTCTGCTGCATCCCAGCTTGTTCTTCTCTTTCAAGGGCGAGCAGAGCCATGCTGTATTTTTTGACTGAAAAAAGAAATCTATTGCTTTACTCAGAGCAGTAGGTCCTGCTGAAGCCTTATTAAAAACCTGAGAGCTGAAGTTGGTTTATGAAACCATAGCTAGCAGAATATTGACTCTGAGAATGTATTGCTGGCATGCTGTGGGTGAGAGTGTGTGTGTGTGTGTGTGTGTGTGAGAGATCCAATCTTTTTGTCACATTACATTTATGGTCTTGTTGTCTCTGGTGCAGGTTGAGTACAGGTGAGGGGGATGGGGCTTGGTGTCCAATGGGGGCGGTCTACCCCAGCGGCTCTGAGTATCTCCAAGTGGACCTTGGATCCCTGCACTTCCTGTCCTTGGTGGGCACGCAGGGTCGCCATGCCGACGGCCACGGGCGGGAGTTTGCCCGCAGCTACCGGCTGCGCTACTCCCGCGATGGACGCCAGTGGCTCACCTGGAAGGACCGCTGGGGCCAGGAGGTATGGGGATATTTCATCTCTCTCTATCTCTCTCTCTCTCTCTCTCTCTCTCTCTCTGTCTGTGACTTACTTCCATTCTCCCATGAATTTCAATCTCAGCTAATGTTAGCGTGAGTTGATTATATTATATATCTTCCTTTCATTCTCCTCTTTAATTTCCTCTCTCATTCCCCCCTCTCTGTCCCTCTGTCTGTCTGTGTTGATGCTCTGCGGCTCGTGTTGTTGTTGTTGTTGTTGTTGTTGTTGTTGTTGTTGTTGTGTGTTACGAGCTGAATTGCTTGTTTGTGCTTGTGAACTGATTCATCACCTCTTGATAGTTTATGCAAATACACCCTTGTCTCCTCCCTGTCTTTGTGTGGTCTGCTGATGTGTCTAGCTCAACTTGCTGCCCTAATTGTAATTCATTACATGCAAGACCAACTTGAAACCCCTTGGCTCGTCTCCACTGACTGCAGAAGTTACTTACCAGAGTTGCCGCACTGCTTTGACTCAGCCGCCATTGTGATAGTGTCTTTATAAGCAGTATAGCTCCTGGTAATGATATTGGCTTTGTATGAATGGTCCAAACCACTGACAGTTCAGATAGGGGAAAAATAGAAAAAATGCAGTTGTGATTGAAATATTAAGTTAATGTGTGGTTTTAGCTTTTGTCAGGATTGTGCGTAGCCTGGCCTTGCCCTGCTATGCACTTCCGCTCGATTATCATCTCCCTCCAGTGCTAGTCTGGATTTGATCCCATTAAAACTTTTTAAACTGTTCAGCAAACAGAGGAAGGGGTTATGAATGCAAAGCTAGAATGCTATCAGTCAAGGCAGGCTATCACTCAAGGGCTGATCCAACGTTTTTTAATCTTAAACACCTCCAGCAAGCAATCAAATCTCACTACCGAATGTTCAGACCCTCTGTACGAAAAAAAATGGAGAACAAGGGGTTGGTTTTATCACAAGGCTAGTTTGTGTGTGATGCTATGGTGTTTTTGCTTCCTTCCCCTCTAGGTGATCTCCGGCAATGAGAACACTTATGACGTGGTCCTCAAAGACCTGGGGCCCCCCATAGTGGCCCGCATGGTGCGCTTCTACCCCCTGGCCGACCGCGTCATGAGCGTGTGTCTGAGGGTGGAGCTGTACGGCTGTCTGTGGGATGGTGAGTGATGATAATTAACTCCGGCCAATCAGATTCTTCACTAATCAGACGATTAATCAGAGGAGTGTTATCATCAAAAAGCAACAAAGCTTATCTTGCCTTATCTTGCCTCTGTTAGTGCAGGAGTCAAAAGATTGCAAAGTATTTGTGTAGACTTGAAAAGCAAGCAGATTGTTGAAGTTGAGTGTGTGTGTGTGTGTGTTTTCCTCAGATGGTCTGAAGGCGTACACAGCTCCCGTGGGGCATGTCATGCACCTGTCTGGCTCTCCTGTCTATCTGAACGACTCCACCTATGATGGCAGCATTGAGGCAGGGTAAGTGGGCTAAAGAAATGCCTCTTGTCTGTGTGTAGTGTGAGTATTGTACATACAAACTGTCTCTAAGTTTAAAGTTCGGGTTTCTTTACCCGTCTTGTGCTTCACGTCTCTGCAGCAGCATTAACAAAGAACAGGCCTCAGATGTCCTGAATACAAGCAGCCTATTCCACCCTAAGTAGCTCTTACTTGTGACGGATACAGGATGTGTTCTGACTCAGAGCCAGCAGCTCAGGGGAAAGGCAGACCTCTGCTAGCTCCCACTCCTCTCAGGCCCCCTGGCACCCAGTACACATCAGCCTCTCTCCTGCCCCCCTGCTCCAACCGGCACTGGCACCACCTTGACACCCACTCTGACCTCACGCTGCTCCTCCAGCTGTGGGTGACAGAGGGCGGGCGGATCCCGCCGCCCCGCTGGCGGAGAGGCCACGGGGGCTCGGGGCTCGCCCCCCGACTCCGTCTGGCCGCATTGTCACAGGAGGCTAATTGCAGCCACATGCGCACTTTTAATGGGCCATAAATGTTTGCGTTAGCGGGTGAGCTAACGTTTTGAGACGCAAGCCAGACGTGACCGGCGCACATGTGCGTGTGAGTGAGTGAGCCGCGAGGGTCCATTTGGTGACCCGCGCCGTGATCTCTTAGCGTGAGAGTGTCGGAGTGTGCCATCTGGGGCTGTGTTTTGGCCTGGCCTGGGAACTGAAAATATATTAGTGTGGTTGTGTAAGTGTGAGTGTGTGTGTATATGTGTGTAACTGTGAGTGTGTGTGTTTGTATGTGTGTGCGTGTAACTGTGAGTGTATGTGAGTGAGTGTGTGTGTGTGTGTGTGTGTGTATGTGTGTGTGAGTCTTTAAGCCTGCTCTGTGTCCATATCTATAGGTGAGGGTTTTACTGTAAGTATAAGCAATGGAGCTGTAAAAGCTAATGTATTCAGGATATGCAGTGGAGTGTGTTTGCTCCGTGCTGAGCTTGCTCAAGTGGGTGATGGAGTGGCCTAGTACGTGGCTGGAGGGGGGTGGATTGGCACTTGTAGCTTTCCTGTGTGTGAGATGCACAGCCAGGCCCAGCTGGGTAGCACACACAGGTATGAGTTTGGTTTTGTGTCTGTGCAGCACATCTAATCCCTTTCCGTTGTCAGTGTCAGTTGAAAGGGGCTGCAGGCTCTCTCAGTGTGCTTTTTGGAAAGGCTTGAAGTTTGGTGGCTCTGTGTGAGGGGCAAGCTAACTTTGAAAGGTTGCCCTTTGTTTTGTTTCCCTTCTGTTTTGCTTTTGCCCTTTTGTCAGTTCTGTCCAATAATCAATAAGTTTTGTTTTTTTTTTTATCCGTGAGGTATAATTTGGCCTGGTCTTTTTCTTTTTTTTCCAGTTTTTTTAGAGGAACTAAGGCCAGTGTTTTTTTTTCAGCCTGTTGTCTGTGGGAGGCATTTCAGTCAGCCTCAGGACAAGTCCTCTGAAGCGAGCCCCATCTCACGTCTGCCTGTGGCCACGCTGGGCTGTGCGCGGCGAGAGAGGAGCGTGGGTCATTTGTTTTATTATGTTTTCAGAAATTTATGACTTTCTCTTGGATATTCGTCACTGTGGTCGGTGGTTAGCGTTGCTGGCTGCAAGATGGCTGGCCCGCACTTGTAGGATTCTGAAGCCCGCTCAAGGCAGCTGGGACACAAGCAGCCAGCTGGTTGAGCACACACACACACACACACACACTCGCTTGGATCAATCCAGTGGGTAAAATGAGTCCCCGGTTGTTGCCCACCAGGGAGAGGTATCCATGGTATCCGGGGTTGGACACTGGCTTTGGCATTCCAGAGGGGTAGTTACCAAAACAAAAGTATGGGAAAAAAAAGAAGCAAGAAATGTACACCACAGCCTTTCATTAAAATTACAAAAAGGTTTGTCGTCTTTGGGTATTTACAGTAAAGCTGTTGGATTCTGGCATTTGGATGTCTTTGTGTGTGTGTGTGTGTGTGTGTGTGTGTGTGTTTAATCCCCCTTATTTCCATTGTGTGTGCAGCGTGCAGTTTGGCGGCCTGGGCCAGCTGTGTGACGGCGTGCTGGGTGGCGATGACTTCACGGAGAGCAAAGAGCTGCGCGTGTGGCCGGGCTACGACTACCTGGGCTGGAGCCGCGAGGCGCTGGGCCAGGGCAGCGTGGACATCGAGTTCCACTTCGAGAAGACCCGCACCTTCCACACCATGCAGGTCAGCACTCAGCCCCCCTGGCCCACACACCAGTGTGCATGTCTGAAGACTTTAACACACACTCTCTCTCTCTCTCTATCTCTATTTCTCTCTATCTCTCTCTCTCACACGCACACACACACACACACACACACACAGTATCATCATCAGACTCTCTCACTATTCCCTCACTCCCTCTCTCCCTGTCTTCTCCACTGTTCTCTCCATTCTGCAGTAAAAGTAATGTTTTTTTTTAGTCTCCCTCTGTGGAGTAGGGCTCTCCTCTCCTCCATATCTTTCTCTCTGTTTCTGCCCTGCTGAAACACATTATAGCATGTATGTCTGTGTGCTGTGTGGTTGTGTGTGGAGTTGCCTGCTTATCTTCTTCAGCTTGTTTCTTGGTGCTCCTCTCTTTCTCTCTCTCTCTCTCTTTCTCCCTCCCTCTCTCCCTCTCTCTCTATTTCTCTCCGTCCCGGGGGACTCCTTCAGGGGGCTCACCAGACGAGCGCTGTGGGGAAGCGGAGCTGTCACAGCACTGCTGTAAATCCTGAGAGACACCCAAACTCCCAAACCCTAATGAACCCAAAGAACCGCCGCCAACTCTGGGCTCAAAAGAGAGACGGGAGAGAAAGAGGGAGAGAGAGCGAGGGATAGAGAGCACAGAGGAGGGAGAGAGGGAGGGAGGGAAGGAGGGAGAGGAAGATGGAGACAGACGAGGCAAGGCGAGGGGGATGAGCTCTTAATAGTGTGGCTGTAAGTCACTGTCAGCCTCTCGGCATGTGGCTCTGGGAGCCCCATCCTGTTTTGTTTTGTGATCTGTGCGGAGGAGCTCTCCGCGCTCGGCTAGCAGAGCCGGGGGAAACCGCAGCAGCCGCGGCCACGCCTCTCTCTCTGCAGCGCAGCGCCACCATCCAGCCCTCTCCCCTGGGTGTTGCTCCATCGGCATCCTGCAATTAGAGCCCCAGGCTTCTAATAATGTTTGATTTGCTGCCGGCCCGATTTGCTCTGTCCTGGGCTTGGATTGATGGAGGGCTGCCTGCCGGGGCCCCGACTCCATTGTTTGGGGTCGGGTCTCAGCCGGTCTTCCTGTGGTTGGCTGTGCGGGCCTTCTGCTGAGGTACAATTGAGAAACAGAATCGATTTTCCCACCAATGGGCTTTGCCTGAAAATTCGGCTCCTAACCCCCTCACAGTGCCGCGCTGACACACCAGAGCTGATGTGTGGTTCTCTGGGTGGATTTATTTGTTGTTTTGATGATAGCAATGATATGTTCATGATGTTTGTGGCTTCAAGTTTTGCAACATTTCTGTTATGTTTTTTATCAGTCTCTGTGAACAGACTTCAAAGGGTTTCCTGTGTTTTGGATGTGTTTTTACACCTCTGAAATAGCACCTCCTGTGGTTGGTTGGTCCTATGGTGCTGGTGTTCAGGTCCATCTCATTGTTTTTTTACTGTTTTTTCCTTCCTCTATAACTCACGGTCTGTGTGCACTCTCCTTCCTCAGGGCTTGTGAAACATGTCTGCAATCACTCCTGCACTCTTTCATTTTCCATTGCCATTTTTTCTTTTTGTTGGAGCCCCCCCACCCCACCCCACCACCCCATGTGAGAGTCTCTTAATACCTGCGCCCCTCCGCCCACCCCTGTTCCCCGCTACCTTCCTCACCCGTGCTCAGCACCACTCCCAACTGCCATTCCCATGAGCTGGGCCAGGGGTCAGCCCCGCGACTCAGAGTGCAGATAAATACACTCAGGAACCTGGACGCCTGACAGCTGGGAAGTGAGTGGGTGTGGGTGCACACGGCCGTGCGTGTGTGTGTGTGTGTGTGTGTGTGTGCGGCTTTGTGTCATTGTGTGTTTGCGTGTGTGTGTGTGTGTGTGTGTGTGTGTGTGTGTGTGTGTGTGTCTCCTGGGAGGTTGCATATTACTCAGGGTTTGTTGACTTATTAGGGGCTGTCTTGATAGAGTGGGTTACATGTTGACCTGTGCAGAGGCTCTCCTGTTTTTTTTTTTTGGTTTGTCTAAGAACAGCTGCTTGTGCTGTGTGTGTGTGTGTGTGTGTGTGTGTGTGTGTGTGTGTGTGTGTGTGTGTGCACGCGCACATTCAAGCACATGTGGCTTTGGTTAAGATGTTGGTCTAACAGCTAGTGTCAGGTTAATTGCTAACCTGTCAAAGGAATTGTTACATACCCCACTCCCTCCCTCCCTCCCTCTCTCTCTCTCTCCTTTTTTGCACCCTCTCACCATTCCCCCACTCCCTCTCTTTCTGCCCTCTGCACTTTTCTCTTTATTTTGCAGTAAGAGTAATGTTTTTCCCCAGTCTCTCTCTGTGGAGTAGGGCTCTCCTCTCCTCCGTCTCTCTCTCTCTGTTTCTGCTCTGCTGCTTTCTCTGGCCCTCACGTCCAGTTCTTTCCAGTCTTTTCTATCCATTAGTTTAATAGACCATGTAGTGGGATTATGGCATCATTATATAAACACTATAGCACAAATTGAATAATTCTTCCTTTTACACTGAGTAAGCATTTATCTCTTTTGTCTCAGTAGAGATAAATTAAGCTATACGCTCTCTTCCTCATAGTCTCGTAAAATTATACTTCGGAAAAAAAGTAATTCCTCTCCTCTCTCTTGTGGGACCAGAGTGCATTTTTTTCTCCCTCTCCAAAGGCTTTGATTTACAACACTGTCCTCTTTGTGTCTCTCTCTCTCTCCCCGTGTCTCCTGTTTGGAGATCAGGAGGAGAGGGAAAGATTTCATATTTCATTTGCACTCACCGACACACAGACCTCCACTCCAGCTACAGGCTGGCTCCAACAAAGTGAGCCGAGGACAAAGTCATCCCCTTGAAATGTCACATGCAGTGCTTTAGAGACATCGCTCCTTCAATCTCCGTTCTTCCCCCCTACTTTCCATAAACTCAAGACAAACTGTCTCTTCCTTGCCGCTAGATTGATGTTGCCTAGCCCTTAATCTCTTATTGTGAGTGTAACTCACTCTCTCTCTCTCTTTCTCTCTCTCTCTCTCACTCTCTCTTTTCTTTTTCCTCTAAAGCCCCTCTTCCTGCATCCTCTCCACACATCTTGTATCTTATGTTGTTTATTTTGAAGTAGCAGCACCCATCCAGTGTTATTTCCCAGAGGGCCTGTTTATGCGAGGTTTTTCTCAGCTCCTAATGATGCGCTTTAAAGGGATCAGTGTTATCAAAGCGCTCTCATTCCTTTTTTTTACGGCCTTCATCAAGAAGGGTTTTAAAAGCTCTGCTGAAGATGAGTTTGCGTTCACATTTTTTTAATTCTTTTTTTTTTTCCCAAAGAATATCTTGAAGCTCTGTAAATGCAAAGGATTGTCAAAACAGGCAAAAGCCTCTTATCATGAAAGCAACACTTTTCCGAACCAGTGTTTGTGCCTCAGAACAACTCAAATGGGTCTTAATGTTAAATCTCATATCTCTGCTCCCTCTCCCTCACTGGCAGTCTGTCGGTTTGCCTAAATTTTCTCTCTTTTTCTCTCTCTTCTTGCTCTCTCTCTACCCTCTGCCTCTCTTTCCCTCCTCACCTCCTGCAGGTCCACAGTAATAACCGGCACACCCAGGGCGTGCGCGTCTTCAACAAGGTGGAGTGTGTGTTCAAGCCCACGTTGCTGCAGCCCTGGTCGTCTCCACCGCTCACGCTCCTGGTGCCCCTGGCCGACCTCAAGGACCCGTCGTCGCGGCCCATCTCGCTCCCGCTGGGCGGGCGCCCCGCCCAGATCCTGCGCTGCCAGTTCTTCTTCACCGACCCCTGGCTCCTCATCAGCGAGATCTCCTTCTATTCCGGTGAGCGAGGCGTGGCGGCGAGCCCCACAGTCAAACCCGGCCTTCAGCAGACTCTCCAGTCGAAACCTCCACAGCTGTCCCAGCTGACCACAGTGTTGATGGAGGGGCCTCAGGGGAGAAATGAGCTCATTGTGGGACACAGTGACAGAAGCCAGACCAGGTTGAGGCGAGATGAGCTCAATGGCAGCCTTGATTTAGAAAGACTATAATTGAAGCAAGGGCTAGGGGACGAGCATATGTGTCTTCCGAAGGATCGATTTATGATTGACTGCCAGTCTAGGGGGAGATCCAAGAAGGGACGCAGGTCTTTAACCATGCAAAAAGGCTTTTCATCAAAGGTGATGAGTGGGCTCTAATTGATGCCAGTTGACGTTAAAAGACAGATCAGCGGGAAGAAGATGTCATGATGCTAAATGGGCCTAAATAAGTGAGCATTCATTCCAGTGTAGCAACCGCAGGACCTGTTTGTTTCCTGACAACATCGTGAAATAATCAGTATGAATTTATAGCCTGATTTTGACCATGCTAGTTGACCTTGCACCAGGGCGTTAGCCACAGGATGCTACTAGCAGTGGGGAGAAACAAAGCACTATATCACAGCTGCGCCGTCCTCCTCCACTGCCTGACGGCTCAGATCTGGATGTTTGCATGTGTCAGTGGGAAGCTGAGGGAGAGGGAGAGATCCTGCAGCTGCAGTCAAGCAGATGATTGCCTGAGAAAAGGCCAGCTTGATTGGTTCTGCTTATGTAAGGAGGAGCGCCCTCGGAGGAACTGTGGCGCAAGCAGCAGCAACCGTAGCACGCTCATAGCTTAGTGCCAACGGGGATCCAGCCTCCATTCAGAGCTTTGGTCATTGTAGCGGTTCTTCTCCCATGCCTCTGCCGCCTACCTCCTGTCAGTGTTTGCTGTCAGTCTTATCTAAAGCCAAAATCGAATTCCCAAAACAATTTCTTTGACTGCTTAAAATCCTGAAAGTTGGTCAGATCTGTTCAAATATACTGTGCACGCATGTCTTCTAATAGTGCAAGAGTGTATGTGATCCCTCTGCGTGTGTGTCTGTGTTTTCCAGAGCCGTACGTTGGGGATCTGTCGGAGTCGGCCTCCGCTGCTCCGGTGCCCCCTCGCGTCTCGTCCTCCAGCACCCCCTCTCCCCGCGCCGCCGTGCCCACCTCCCCGCGGCCCTCCCTCACTCCGCAGGCATCCAACCGCACCAGCGAGCCCACCGGTCAGTCCAAATCCTCTCGCCCCGGGTGTGTCCGCATGATTGCACCGTGTGTGTGTGTGTGTTTGTGTCTGCGTGTCTGTGTCTTTTTGACCAAAAAAAAAAAAACAATGGAGGAAGACCAGTCTCTGTGTACCGTTAGCTCTGTTTCCCCGTTTACTTTTCTGTGTACTTTTGAAAAGATCACCTCCTTCCTCTCTTGGCTCTCACTGTTACACCCCCTCCATCCATCTTTCCTCGTAACTCTTTCTCTCTGACTCATTATATTTCCCCCCTCGTTTCTCTGTCTGTCTCTCTCTCCCTCCCCTCCTTTCTCTGTCACCGTCTCTTTTTCTTCCTGACGTCTCATCCCTCGTTCCTCTAGACCCCCCAACGACAGCCACCCAACCCGTGACGAACAGCACGGTCAACGAGGCACTGCCAGGTGAGACCAGAGACAGAGAGAACTCTCCGGGGAAAGGAGAGCAAGAAATAGAGAGAGAGAGAGAGGTGGATGGAGAGAGAGAGAGAGAGAGAGAGAGAGATTTGGACTGTTAGTGCAGAGGGATGATAGATGGCTTGGGGTTGCCACGGCTTGTCTGTGGTGCTCCTGGGGTTCCGTGTCCGGGCCTGCAGCACTTGGCAAAATCTTCATGTGGTCTCCCTCTAAGTGCACGCTTCTCTCCAAAGCCTGTCGGCCTGTGTGTGTGTGTGTGTGTGCGTGTGTGAGTGTGTGTGTGTGTGTGTGTGTGTGTGTGTGTGTTAGAGCTTTAGAGCATGGAGCATGGAAGAGCACTGCATCCATTAGATGTTGGCTGGGGTTGTGTGTCTACGTGTGTGTGTGAGAGAGAGTTTTATAATTTTGATATTATAAAACTTGTGTGAATTTTGGATATTATATTTTTATGTATTTAATGATTTTATCATATTTACATTAAAAATAAGTATAAGTTTCCTTCCTCAGAGAGAAAAATAAAGTTAATTTAGTTGACTACTAAGGTCATAAATTAATTAATTTTTTTGTTGTTGCGTATCTCTGTAATACACTTTGGCAGCACTATTTCCCATGGTCATGCCACTAAAGCTTTTTTTGAATTTGAATTGAAAAAAATCTAAGAGAT
>JAVQKI010295961.1:0-10389 GCA_036025975.1 Nematalosa erebi
CACACACACACACACACACACACACACACACACACACACACACACACACACACACACAGACACACACACACACACACACACACACACAGACATTAATCACAGCCTTGTTTGCCCCTTCATGTGAGGATCTACATCACACTGTCAGCAGGGCTGGAAACAAACAAGAAGGATTACAGTAACACACATTGTCCCGAAATGTGAATTTTCCTGACCATTAGGCTATGACGGCATCAATGGATGAGACCTAATAGGCCAGTGTAGTGTCTGTGAAAACTACATTTGGCAGATAGAATTTAGGCATCTGCTGGGAGGTATAAATGATCTGGGTTTTACAACAGGAAGCTTACAGTAATTGGCAGGATTATTTTTCAGAACTGATTTTTGACGCAAACGTTTAAGTTAGCAACTAAAATGCAATTACAAAATGGACAAGACCCTCATCAACTGGCGCACACACACAGAAAGGGACACAGAATTTTACACATACACAAACACTTGGGAAGCACCAACACACAGGTGCATGTACACACATACTGTACACTGTACAGAGTATATGCGAGACTTTCTCCTTTCTTCCGCAGCTGTAATAGCTGTCATAAATAATGCAGGGGACAGGCTGTGATCCATCCCACCTTCTGTTCATTACACATTCAAAGCCACCCTGCCCCACACTGGTGCTTTCGCTTTGACCCGCTCTAACAAATGACCCTCGCCAGCATGGCATCTATTACATACAGCGGAGATGTCTCTCCTGGCACAGCCCTGTGATTCCTCTCTTAGATCCCCGCATCAGCCAGCTTGCCTGGGCACAGAGAGCAGGAGAGGAGATGGGGGGAGAGGAGAGGAATGGAGAAAGAAGAGGAGAGGAGAAGGATGGGAGAGGTGAGAGGGGGAGTGGACAAGAGGGAAAAGAAGTATAGAGTAGAGAAGAGGGGAGGAAAGGGTGGAGAAAAGAGGAGAGAATGGGACAGGGGAGGAGAAAAAAGAGCATGACACTAGAGAAGAGGTGGAGGTGGGGGAAGAGCAGAGGAGGGGATGAGAGGAAGGAGGAGGAGAGGAGGAGAGAGGGCTCTGGAATGGGTGACTGAAGCCACCTGTCTGTCCTCCTCTGCCTGTCACTTCACATTCTCCACTGCCTGTCCTGCCAGGACGCAGGTCAATGCAACAGGCGCTTAGAGGGATGCACTTGTTTCAGACGGGATATGTGATCTTGCATTAACCTTGCTGTTACTTAATCCACAACACAGGAGGCTTGTCAGCAGCAGGAGGGCTTCACTGCCTCACTGATGTGAAGGAAAGAAAAAAAAAAAAACAATGACATTTTCAAAGCTTTCAACTTCAAAGCTGACCACACCGCAACCCCTCCTTTCCCTCCATGAAAAAAAAAGAAGTCAGACTGCAAGCAATTTCAAAATCTTGTTTAAGACAGAACTGTTGTTTGGGAAAGTTCTAGGATAGACAACGTGAATAGTGAACAGTGTGTTATCAGCCATTTTGTAACTTAACAAAGGCTGCTTTTGTTGGCAAGGGGAGAAAATCGATCAGTGTTTTCCCTCAATAAAGGGCACAGATGGCTATGTTAAATGGTATTAAAGTGCCAACTTCAAGATTTTCTTTCCCAAAAAGGAAACAACAACCATTGTTATTTTTTTTCTTTTGAGTGATGCACAGGGCATGGATGAACACTTCAGCAGGGGTCGAAGTGATGGTTCAGTGGGGATGATTTCCAGCAGGCTCATAAATGTCTCAGTGTGGTGTCTGGACAGCAGGTTTGTGAATGTGTATGAGTCTGTGTGAGTGTGAGTGCTGTGGGAAAAAAAGTGTGGCACAGAGAAAGGAAAGTACATGCGGTTGTCCGGGCTGATTCAGGGGCTACCATGCACAGGTTCTGAGTCAACCTGCCACCTTATTAAAGAACAGAGTGGATGATCCATACTATTTCATATCTGGCACTTAACAAAGGCAAAGCATTGTGTGGGCCTATTCTTATTTTTCCACCTGCCCGCTCGAAGTATTTTGCCTGTCTTGGGATTGTCACAGTGGCTCAGGCTGCTTTCTTCGACGGCCCACTTTTCTTTCTGACACCACAGCAATTAAGCATTCGGGCTCCTGCAAGCTCCTGCACTCTGTCAAAGCAATTAGCTTCATGTCCAAAAACTCTAATGGGAATAAACTGAAATTCCTTGACAAGAAAGCACCTCTCTGGGCTGCATTTAAATTATATTCTACAAAGAGTTGTTTGCCCGTTCACTGTGTTTGTTTTGCATGGCGCCTCTCCACCTGGGTGTTATTAAGGGGATGACAGCCTGTTTGCACAATGGCTTTGAGGTGTCTCCACTGACCCTCTGTGACTGAAAAATGCCAGGGCACGCTGCCTTTGTATTCCAAACCTGAACAAGCAGTTAATGGCAGATTTACAGTGTATGTATGCCACTGCCTGACACAATGCTTTATGCTTGTCTTCCCTCAGTGAGACAAGTCACAGCAGTAGGGCAGCTAGTATGTTCTAGATCCTTTGTTCAATTCAGCTTCCACATGAAAATAGTTTTCATGGCAGAGCTCTGATAAAAACTATGACAATATACGAATACAAGTGCATGTATGCATGCATGTGCTGCATGTACAGTATGTAAATATATCTATATCTAAAAATCTATCTTGTTTCTTAAATTACATTACAAACACTGAAGGTACAGGCTTTTTACCTGTATAGTAAGCTTGCTGAGAATCTCCACCATGACCTTGGTGAGGCAAGCACCCTGTTAGAAGTGAATTCTCAGAGCACAGCACCTCCCTCCACCTCCACCTCCACCTCCACCTCCAGCTCCAACTCTCACTCGGCGCACTGCAGAGCCGAGACTGCAAGCTGTGCCAGCCTTCTGCTTTTGTCACCACACTAGGCCCACAGCCACTCTATTTCTGTTCAATGGGAGCACTGAGTTTGAACACGCTGGGGCTGTGCTCCGCGCTTTCCCCTGACTTAGATTTACATGCTATCACAACAACATCCATTGTTTAGGCCTGGAGCCTTGGGCTGGTTATTAACTCATCAGAACACACGCCCACACTTTGCTTTAATGCACAAGCAATTGTGTTTCATTAACTTGCAGACTTTCATTTACATTTCTTATTAATATCCGCGCAGGGAGCTGTAATCTCTAAATCATGCCATGCTGCTATCATGATGGGAAAAGGGAGAGGATTATGATTGACAACAGGAGAAAAAAAAATCTATGCTCGTAGCTTGTCGAGGATGCTGCTTGTCTCCAAGCTCAGAGCAAGTGGGCTTTACTCACCAACCGTTCTTACAATTAAATTTGTTCTTACAAGGTTTTTTTTTTCCATCACTTTCATATGTTCTATTATATGGTATTTGTTCATACAGTAGGTAAAAACAAAATCCATGCAAGCTCCAGACCACTTGACCATTCTGGACCAGTGCAAATAAATTGGTTGTTACATTTCCATCAGTGAGACCTCCTGGACAATGTAAGAAAATTCTTGGTAAATGACGGTCATTATACAGTATATATGAAAACCCCACTCAGCACTGCTATCCCCTCTTGGCTCCAGCAAGTCTGTAGCAAGCTGTATGTGTGTGCATGGTGCAGTGTGTGTCTGTGCTGAGTTTGCCCTCCACCCAGATGGCCACAGAATCACTGGTGACCTTCTGGGATCCGAGGCAATAGCGTCGGCACCATCACTCAAAATTACAGCTCATTTCAACCTGAGAGCACAGCAGCCATGGCAGAGGCACTTGTGTGGCTCCACTTTATTAGAGAGGAGACACAGGACATCTTTTCTTTTCTTTTTCCAAGATTTTAACTTCATAAGCAAGTATAGATTTTTCCATTGGTTATAATGATGGTCTGGGGCTTCAAAGATTGGAAGGAGACTGAAGGAAGGAGAACAATGAAAGATGACTTTAAGGATGAGGGAACAATACACTGTAGAGAAAGAGAGGCATCCAGTACGATGGCAACCTAGATGGCTCAAGGTCAAAAGGTTCTCCTGCTAAAACAAGACAATCATTTTAAATATAATTACTGTAACATTAAATATGCTTTAATTGCCCAGTGGCTTTATCTCAAATTAAATAAAGCACATTGTGATTAGAGCAATTTGTCATGGTTTACTCCGCAGCAAGAGACATCCACAGACAATTCAATTAAAGATGTCCATTTGAGGTGTTTGAGCCATTCCCTCGGTCTGGCGTCATTAGGGGATGGAGCTATTGTTTTGATTAGTCGAATTCCTGCCACTGCACTTAAGCAACAGCATGAGGCTCATTTAGTGCACATGACGTTTCTTACTATTGAGTCATGAGGCAGGTAGGCACTGCTACAGACCAAAATACAATCTACCCATCAGTGGTCAATGCCCAAGAAATCATAAGAGCACATGAATAATTCATTCAGCGCTGTCTAACACGCTAGCCATGCCTGCTTCAACATACAGAAAACAGTGACTTTCATCAGCTGATTCATCACCAATCACATTTTCCTGAAGGACTGTCTACCATAAACCTTTTACTGCGGTCACATATGTCTACATTAGCAGCAATGTTTGCACTAATGCAGTGTTTAAATTTCACAGCAGTCCCTTCCCTCATTGGTCATCAGATCAACTCTATGCATCCACCAGAGTCCTAAATTAAACATACATCATAAATAAGTCAAACATCTGCACCTTAACATCTGCTCTAGACTCCCACAGAGACTGTTTATATTAAAGGGCACCTTCACTAGATAGAGTGGTACACTCTGAGCCCAGCGGTGACCAAGGTACCTGGCAACAGTCTGTTTTGGTCCCTTTATTTCTTTCTTCTTAATTGCTTTTATTAGTCCATCAAATTAATTAGACTGTTCCCTTTGTGTTTTAATATCCTGCTTGCCTAAAATAATTGAGTAAATTGGATGTTAAAATTGCTCACTTCACAGACACAAAAAAACAAACAAACAAACCAAAAAAAAAAAACAAAAAAAAAAAAAACAACAACATGGGGACCCTTTACTTCTACTGAGGCTTGCATGACACAAGCGGACTGGGATACATATTTTAATTTCACCCTTCAAAATCATTAGCCACAGTGCTCAGATCTCCATTAAAGTCTGCTGAGGGCTGTTAAAAATCACTGTCCTGTAGCTATCAGCAGAGGCGCAATATCAATGGGATATGAAAGGCAAGAGACAAACAGGCAGAGAAAAGACAGATAAACAGAGAGAGAGAGAGAGAGAGAGAGAGAGAGACAGAGAGAGAGAGAGAGAGAGAGAGAGAGAGAAAGAGAGAGACAGAGAGAGAGAGAGAGAGAAGAGTCCACAAATCATCCCACCAGGATTGATATTCAAATGTGTTTAACCTCTGTTTCTGTGAGGCAATGAGGCTCCTCAGTGGCTGTGTGAAACAACAGGAGTGAATCGCCTGGTCCCTCAGGGCCACACTGACGAGCGGCAGGAAATGGATCTGTTTCATTCCACACGAGAGGCGAGGCGAGGCGAGCGAGACAGATGGAAGGCTGCGTCGAGCGCCTCACTCAAGCGGGCCTCGGCCTGCCGAAAGACAACGGCGCGTTTGCGGCGAACAGCTGAACGAACAGCACTGTGGGCTAAGGATGCCAGGTCTGCAGAGACGGAACTCATTACACAGACAATGTTCTCGCCGACGCTGTACAAGGCACCTGCTCAGAGAGAACACAGCAATCTCCACCAGCCACCACCTGCCCTCCGCCTCCCCAAACCTACCACTCCAGCCCCCACCCCCCAAGCACCCCTCTCACCACTGCTCCACCTCCCAGAGCAGAAAGTAATCAGGTTCTGAGTCGGCACGTCGCAGAGGCACGGGCAGAGAAGAGATCCGCAGTGATTTTCCTCGTTACAGAGAAATCTGCAAATTACACACCGCAGACCCTTGTAATTGACAGGAGGCGAAATCAGGATTTGTGGTGCAACTGAAAATCCCACGATTCCTGAGACACCCACACACAAACACACAGTAGAGTAAGAACCGGTGTGCATTTGTTCTGCACCAACACACACTGCAAGGGATTTTACCGAATTATCAAACCCATCAGAAAATACTCTTTGTAAGGTAAGCACCACAGGCTCCTCTGCAATTGAAGGGAAAAGCTATGTGCACTGATAGATCCTATTGTGCACCACAGATTGCGTAATGATACAAAATTATATGCCAATCTTCAGTGGAAAGGCAGACTCCAGGTTCTTAAGTGTCAAAAAAAATGCTGTCTTCAGCAGCACATGAGGACAGAAAGGCTGCATGGTCTCACACATGTTAGATTATTTCCTTGTCCGTAGAGTGTGACCTTCTGATATGATGAGTGAATCAGCACTAATTATTTCTTTCCAAATGTCAGGGGCACCTTAGAGATATTCTTGTCTGAAACTCTAACGGCACTGTAAGGGAGCACATCCAAGAGCGGGACAGAGGTTAGGCTACAGTATGTGTTTGGGCTGGCATGCTGTTATCTCCAGCTTGGATGATAACAAACACACACACACACACACACACACACACATACACACACACACACACACACACAGACACACACACAACTTTACATCATATATGTATTTCCCTTTAAAGGATAGATGTCAGGTTGCCCTCTGCTGTGTAATATCGGGGTGGGCCTGGGGAAGCAAAGGGCAGTGAGGGTGAGAAGGCGGAGACCCGCCCCACCGCCACACCTCACCCCTGCTGCTCCTGACACAATACATGCCTCAGCAGTGCTGGAGGGGTTGGCTATAAAAAGCAGGCAGGGAAAATAGATGGTTGGGCAAATGGTTGGGCCGTACCCAAGGCAGAGGAAAAGGTGTGTGTGTCGGGGGTGGTGTGTGTTGGGATGGTAGAGAGGGAGACGGTGTGTGTGATAACAGTGAGTGAGTGAGATAGAGAGGCAGGATTTACAAAGCAACAACAGCATCTTACTGCTGCAGTGACAGCTATTTGATCTAGGTTAAAGTGATGGAGCCTCTGTTCCGAATGAGAACAGGCAAAGTAAACAAACTACAATATCAAGATACCAATAGGAAAATGTACTGGTGATGGGGACTAACGCTTTGCAATAACCAGTTTTATGCATCAACCCAAATTGTTGTCTGTCTTCCTAGTGATTCGTGGGCTTATTTGGACTAATAACTTCCTGCTGCTGGAGTGCTTGCTGTTCGCTCAGCGAGGCAGTGGAAAGTTGGCAAACACACAGTCATCTCTAACTGAGTCGCCCCCCAACTCCACTTATGTTTTTCCTGCAAATGACACACTACGCCTCAGTAAAACAGAGTCGCATTTGTTTTTATCAATTCAAATTTAGACGCATTACAAAAGCACAAACAAATAAAACAAGCGGAAATAATTTTAGGCAGAAATGCTATCATAACTAGTGTCATCACTTATGCACTCATTATTTCACATAAGACGGATGGATGACTATGGTGCGGATCATCTTATTGCTCAGAGTGGTGTGACTCCTACAAAATGCTGTCCCTGCTATTAACAGCTATTTTTTTAGATCAGGCAGAAAAGGCAAAAAAGCTCCAGGCTAGGCAAAAAAGCTCCAAGACAAACACACATTAGCACATGGTTCCTGGGGAGGAGATAGATGGTGTGGCTTGTGAGGTATGTTTAATGAGGTGCAGATGTGTGTGTGTGTGTGTGTGTGTGTGTGTGTGTGTGTGTGTGTGTGTGTGTGTGTGTGTGTGTGAGTGTGTGTATGAGAGAGAGAGAGAGAGAGAGAGAGAGAATATGCAACATACCCGTTTCACACAGACGTCCTGTGAAGCCGGAGGGACAGACACAGGTGTTTGGAGCCACACAGGTTCCTCCATTGCGGCAGCCCTCTTCACAGAAAGCTTAATCGAGAAAAAAACACACACACACACACACACACACACACACACACACACACACAATTAAACTTCAAAGCTGCAGGAAGCAGCCTCATTTGAAATCCACCACCTCCAGGTCACCACACAGCTCCTCATTTCACCTCTCCACCTTACCTCTCACCGGCTCTGTCTATTCCTAGAGCTTTCCTCCACTCTATCTCTCTTGCTCTTTCTCTCTCTCTCTCTCTCTCTCTCTTTCCTTGTTAATTCTGACCCCGTCTTTCGGTGTTTCACTCTTTTTCTCTCTCTTTCTCTCACTTCCTCACTCTCCTCTCTGCCTGTCTATCTGTCTATCTCTCTCGTTCTCTCTGTAAGTGTGTGTGTATGTGTGTGTGTGTGTGTCCACAGTGACAGTAGTTCAGTATCCAGTGTTCCAGTCAGTGAGAGCCTTAATCCACAGCGCTTGAAGTGAAGTCTGACAGAATGCTCTGCTCAAACAAGCCACACACCTCCCAGGATTTCTGATCACTGCTGTGCTGTTGGTTTGTTAAAACCATGCTAGCTTCCCAGATGGGTTCTGTATCTGAGTGTGTGTGTGTGTGTGTTTATGCGTGTTTGTTTTTGTCTGTGCATGTGTTTGAAGGGAGCCTAGCTATTGAGATCCTTGCTGATCTAACCAAATACACAATTTTCACAGTAAAATCAAAACACCCCAACTCAAGACTTGGAGGCAAGTCTAATGGAATAAAAGGTCCCTTCTATCCACAGTGTAGATAAATGAAAATGGACAAGCTCGGTTTGATTTGTATATTACTTCTGCTTGAGCGTAAATTGTCCCAAAAGCAGTGTAAAAAGGGGCCAGAATAGGCTCAGCACTCCGGCTCCACGAGCGACTCAAAAGCAAACAAAAGCTGTGGCCTGTGTGTTACTGTGGAGATGCATTTGGCACATTTACTGGGTAATAGGCTGGCGTGACAGCAGTGCAGTAGGGAACATTATGTGTGGAATTGAAACAGCTTGGATCTGAACTGTCTACTGTGCAATAAAGCTGCCTGCTACCATAATCATTTAAAAAGGGTGTTCAAATATTCTGTACTCTGTGGCAGCTGTAATAACAGGGCATGCTGTAAATATTACACACACACACACACACACACAGGAAACAACTTACATCTTCACAGTGCAGTAAGTAGTTTGACAAGAGATGCTATACACACAGTCTCAGATGTTCTGCCTATTGAGTCATCAATCTCATTAATCATTCGTCATTCTTCTGTCTGATAAACACATGTATCACTGACACACACACACACACACACACACGAAAACATTTACGCACCCACTCTACAAAGGAAGCGGCAGCCTTTTCCCTTATTTGTTTTGCATTGGTATGTTGCATCCTTGCCCTTGCCTTGAGGACAAAGCTGGTGATTGAACTTGACTTGTGGCTGCTGGTATATCTGTTTTCCTTTTCTCCTCCCCGTGTCCCTCCTTTTCTCTTCCCTCTCCTCCCCCTCTGCTCATCCCTCTCTCGCTTACCTGGCTTCACCTCCGCCGCAGATCTTAATGAGAAAAAGAGCAGATTCTATTTGATGAAATTAATAGGCCATCTAAAATGCCAACAGCAATCAGTCCCCATGTTTCCACTGCTCAGTCTCTCACTTTCTCTCTCTCTCTCTCTCTCTCTCTCTCTCTCTCTCTCTCTCTCTCTCTGTGTGTCCGTCTCCTTCACTCGCATATCTGTCTCTTGGGTCTGGAGCTGCATTGATATTCACATTATTAAGGTAAAACTCCATTAGAGAGTGGAGACCATAACAGGGCAAGATTCACAATCCATAATGGCTGCACCAAACTATTGATCTTTAGCTTTTTTATGCCACTAAATGACGAGTTCCTTCCAATTTACTTTCAGCTCTGAAATGTGTTATGTTTTTTTGCACTGCGAACTACCTAAAAGTTACCTTAAGAAACTTAGTTTAAAGTAAATCTTTTGACTGTGTCCTCTTCTCCTGCTCTATTGTCTAACAGACGCAAACAAACTAAACTATGAGCAATTCATTTTTTTCCATATCTCTGAACGTCTTTATAGAATCATGCATCTGAATGATGTTCCTGAGAGGAGTTCAAATCCCCAGGAACACAATCAGCATGGTGATTCAGAACATCTTCCATCCCTGCGAGAACCCTTTGGGATTCCTTCCTGTAATTCGGCTCTTTCATGGAGCCCGTGTGTGTGCCGCCCGAGCCACTCTAAATCTCTCGCTGATCGTGAGAGGACTCTCCTCAAAGGAAAGAAAAGGAATCTCAGGAGGGGCTTGTGTGTGTGTGTGTGTGTGTGTGTGTGTGTGTGCATTTTTTTTCTGCTTCTGTATTTTTTGAGACTATGTTAAAATGGAAACTAATAATTAATTAAATAATTCTTCATACGTTTGCATTTAAGCATCACTTTAACCATAAATAAGAATGGTGAAAACTGAAGCTGTCACAACCTATACACACTTTCATTGTATGGTAGATGTCTGAATCTATCATCAGTGGAACCACATGCATT
>JAVQKI010296213.1:0-11926 GCA_036025975.1 Nematalosa erebi
TGTGAATAAAATGTCATACTACTCTAATTTCCAGGTACAAAACAACAAGAATAATATCATCATTATCATCATCATCATCATCATCATCCTCCTTAATGCTGGCTCTATCCCACCCAGTCACACATATCACTTCCTGTTGAACACAGCTCAGGCTCGTTCTCACACTCCTCTCCTCTCAACAGTATACACACACACACACACACACACACACACACACACACACACACACACACACACACACATATATATGTATATATACACACATACACACACACACTGTATATGCACTGCACCCTAAACAATGAGAAGTGCCCTGTAACAGAAGACGCATCTGCCCGTCTGATTAACTGCTTATCAAACTGGAATGGAGTTTAATTAACTGATGGAGTCAATCATCGTCTTTGCCTTACAGCTGCAGAGCTGCACGTTTGGATCGCTCAGTTTCCAGGGCTTCGGCTGCGTGTGCCCTCTGTGCAGCCGTTTACTGTGCTCACTTGAAAGCCACTACTCTGGGGCTGTTTGTCATTCACAGTGGTGTCTGGTAAGGATCCGAAGCCTTCATTATACTAAAACAAAACCATGTTGAATGTAGGTTGTTTTATAGCCATACACTGACATTTCCTGTCATGGCTTGTCATGACATTTTTTTCACTGATGAAGCAAGAGCACCTTATCAGTATCAGGAAATTTTAATTGCAAGCTCTTATAATACCTGAGGCTGTCACAGCTTATACACATGTGGCATGTAAAGTCAAACATAAAATGGTAACAGACAAAGTTATACCCATGATTACTATCATACTGAATGAATGTCTATGTGTTGCACCATAGTGAACACTACATGACTTTGTCAATCTTACTGACATCTAATAGGATGTCAAGATTGTACTTTAAAATTCTTCACAGCAGTAGGACGTTTAACATTTAGCCCTGCCTTAGCTTTGCTTCCAGTTCATCACACTGTAAACCCTCTGGGCTGAAGAAAAATATGGACATCAACAACATATGCTGACATAACAGCACCAACAGTCATGTGTAACAAATAATCTTAATCTCCCCATAAAACAGTTTAATATTAAGATTTACTTCCCTTAACATTATATTTCTGTGCGCATATATAAACTGCTGTAACAAATAAGGGCAATTTATGTCGTTAAATGTGAGGACCCATTTTTGTCCAAACAAAACATCATTCTCATGGCTGCCTTCAGTGCTTGCCATGGCTGTTATGAGGCATGCCAAGAGGAAAGATTTGCACACAGGGACTAATCCATAACATTAGAGCGAATACACAATGCCCCCGGCTGCATGTCTTCGGTGGATAGTTTGATATGAAATTACATGTAAATTGCTGAATAACCTCATGTTCAGATTTGAATGCAGTGTCGCCTTGAGGGTATAGGCCTAGGAGACAGTAATATGATTCTGACTCTTCTGAAGAAGGGCCACGAATATTTTTCTCTTTTCTCTCTCTCCTTTTTTTCCAGTTGTCTTGAGCTCTCTGATATTTCTCATTAGATGAATAAATCCTCCAAATATGAGCAAACCACTGAGGCTGTCAACATCTGTTTGGATTCAGATTCTCATCTGTAAACAATGCACTGCTTTTTGATACATTGTGAGCATGAAGCTTTTTAAATATTGATTCTCCCATAATCTGCTTCAGGGTCAAACACGCCAAGTTCAAACACAAATAAACTTTGCTGAACTGAGAGAAAAGAAGCAAACACATTATTATTAAAAATAATAAAACATAACTTTTTCTCTTTTTTTTAACACTGAAGTATGGATGCTTTGGTATCCCAGAGAGACTCTCAGACAAAATGGGCGGAATGCAGGAAGAAGTGTCCTTGCTAAATCAATAACTGAGTTCTCTCTCTTTCTTTCCCTCTCTCTCTCTCTCTCTCTCTCTCCAGATTGTCTTGAAGAGAGAGAGAGAAAGAGACTGTGTCTGCGCGTGTGTGTATGTTTGGCGGGGTGGGGAGTGGGATGGGGTGGCTTCTCAGCCAGCATGCATTCGCCCACCATTCTCCTTTGCTTTGTGCATCATGCGTGTTGACAAGCATTGTGCACCCGTCACATTTCATATCTGGCTATTAGGGGCAATCCAGACAATGCGGTGTGTCTCCCTTCACTACAAATACCAACGAGAGGCCCTCACTCCTACCTCACACACACACACACACACACACACACACACACACACACACACACACAAACACACAGATACATACACACAGACACACACACACAGGGATGTCCTGCTACCCCCCCAACCCCCCTCCCCCCTCCATTTCAGGTAAGACTCTTGTCCCTGATGCACTCCCTGACCAACAACAATCACAATAACGACAACAGCTACAACATCAATAACTAGGTGGACCACAAACCTTCACCAAGCCCAGAAAAACTGTACTCCCAACATGATGTACAGGTAAAGGGCCCTGGCCCTGCCATGACCCGAATGACTCTCTCACATGGGATAACGTAGAGCACAGAGACAGGTCAGGGCTGGGCTGGCCTGGGACAGGCTGAGAGCACTGTACTGGTGAGGAGCTGAAAGAGGACTCTCATGTTCTGACAGGCTTGGGAGCAGCTGGAGCGCAGAGGATCCACTGTGTTTCACCTTATCTTTTAATTACCTCAGACAGGCTGCTATTTTAGCAAACCCCATTAATGGAATTACTGCGGTAATGGAATTATTAGAGGTAGAAAATGAGCATGCCAATTTTCAATTCCATTTATACCTAGTAGTATTCTCTCTCTCTCTCCCTCTCTCCCTCTCTCTTTTCTCCCCTTGTCGTGGCTTGTTAATTTTCAGTTTGACCCATTCTATGCGTTAAGCCTTCTAATGCCTGCTAATACATTAGGACAGAGACACAGTTTGTCAAAACAAACAAGTCAAACACACACACACACACACACACACACACACACACACACACACACACATACACATGCATGCGCACACACACACACACACACACACACACACACACACACACACACACAATTACATGGACATCAGCACACATAAGAGTGCAGACATACAACTGAATGAACTCCAAGTGACAGCATCATAGGAGTGAGGCCAGAGCATCACGTGGCAGCTAATAGAGAAATATTGCCTCCAAACGGCAGGCTCACTGGGTGAAGACCACTGGGGAGTGGAGCGCAATATCAGTGGTATGAAAAAGATTAATTATAATTTTTAAGCGCTACATTTTCCCCCTCAATATTTTTCTCCTATAAAAATGGATTTTGAATCCATCTTAGTGCTTTGCAGCATCCCTTTGGATTTGAAAGTAGTTCAAAGTGAGAGAGCGCTCTGTCGCCAGTCCTTGTTTTCCCAGGCTTTCTGCTGTCTCACACATTCTGGAGCAAAATTTAGCTTCCTGGCACAGCTCTGGGTGTGAGAATGAACCTGTGAGGATTTCATCCTAGGACGAGCAGTTCTTACACTCATTGTCTTTTAGCACATTGGAACCTTCAGAGGTATCACCGTTTTCTTTACACATTTAGGAGAAAGGAGAAAATACAAACAAACAAACAAATACAAACCGAACAAAACCAATCAACAGTCTCAGCAATCCAAATAAACACACACAATGACGTGAGGTGGCAGTGATAGCGCCCTACCTCCTGACCACCAGCACCAGCAACGGCACCACCATCAGCACCATGTGTTTGCTGTTTGATGACACATGCAGCGGCTGTAGTTCACCATGACGGTGAGAAGCCTGGGGAGGCAGAAGGTGCCTCCTGTCAGTGGCTTCTGCTCTGTCACTCTTTAAATTTTCAGGTCCCTTTAAATCCCTCTAGCCTACAGGCTTAATCATAACTTCTACTCCGCACACACACACACACACACACACACACACACACACACACACACACACACACACACAAGCACAAATACACCTGTGCATATAAACCAATTCACCTCCACACATACTTGTTTTCTCCCATGCTTGAGTTGTCTCACACACACACACACACACTCACACACACACACAATTAGTTAGCCCCCGCCCAGGCTCTTGCAAATAGCACTTAAAAAGGCAAGAGGAGAAGCTAAATTGTGAAAGCTGTTGATGAAGTTCCCTCCTCTCCTCTCTCCAGTGGCGGGCCCTCCGAGAGCCTCCTGGCCACCGGGGCGCGCCGGCGAGAGAGGAGGAGCACGCCGGAGCTTATTTCAAAACCAGGTTCAGCAGCTAAAGGGCCTAATTATCTGTGAAGTTGGCTTGAAATTGTTTCCATCGCTAGGAGAGTCTATCAAGTGGCATTTTCTGCAGCTCAGCTTCATCAAATACCTCCAGTTAATAAATCATAGGGGCCCAGTCAGTGACAATGCTTAGAAAGAATGAGAGAATGAGAATGAGAACAAGAGGGAGGGAGGGAGAGAGGGAGAGAGAGAGAGAAAGAAAGACAGAGGTAGGAATAGGAAGAGTAAGGAGAGGGGAGAGCAAAGACTAGCTGATGAAATGTGATGAACTGAAATGAGTCTATACCGCTGTCCAGCTGAGAGCCATGATTCACACCAGCAGGCTTTGGCCTGGAGACAAGCAGACAACATCCTGATTGGATTCCGCCCAGGCCTAAACAACTCTGTTATGTATCTGCATGAAATCACAAGCATAGATTCTGGATATAGCACTCAGTGGCATTCGAAAAGTTATCACAGCACTTTGACGCACCCAAACTCATGTCAATTTATTGCGTGTCATAACACTATATTTCAGCGCCGCTGAGCTGAACTAGCAACCTCAGGAAGGCCATACGTCCATGAGGCCTAGAAGGAATAATCTCATAGATTACAAAGAGACTATAAATCCTGAAATGCAGAGACAGTGCATATAAATGTCTGAGGAGAAGCTGGCAGCCGAGCCGAGGAGCCGTAGGATCTTCACTTCACAGATGTGGCTCGGCACACAAATAACTTCTCTCTTCTCTTCTAAACTCTCTCTCTCTATTTCTCCCTATGTCTCCCTCCCTCTCTCTTTCTCTGCACACATAGGCCCTTTCATGATGCCTGCACTCTCTTTTTTTCCCTCTCTCCCCATTCAGAGACCTCCAACTCCTCTCTTTCTCTCCTTTTCCTCTCTCTCTCTTTCTGTCTCACTCCCTTGCCATCTGCTATGCCAGTTAATGCAAGTTAAGTGAAATCCAATTCGAGGGAAAAAAAGAAGATATATTCCTCTGTAAATCTGCCACGAATCATCCGCACGGCAACAAATGAGCGAATGGCTCAATCCGTCATGTCCCCATGCACGGGTGAATCTTGGACCTCAGTCAAATGCCCTCTTTGTCCTCTGATGGCGATCAGTTGTAATCTGTGTCCGTCGAGGGATGCCTATTGTGTCTGCTGGATATAAAGTGCCGGGTAGTGGTGGCACATCTGGCAAGCAGCATTAGAGGCTAATTGGTCCGACGCTCTCGGGGCGCTCGCAATGGCCCTGAAGACTGAGAATAAGGAGGAGGCTTCGTCTGATGCCACAATGTCACCCTGAACTGCCACCAAATGACTGACGTGGCGATAACAAGATAACGATTTTGGGCAAAGAAAAAGAAAAAAAAATCTCCAAAGCAATACCACAGACACCAGTCATTTGCCCAGTGGCCTCTTTCACAGCTGGGGAGATGGTTTATTCATAATGTAATCTACTGCTCTGAATGAAATATTAATCCAAAACTGTCTTTAATGTGCTAATTGATTTATCAACTTATTAAAACCTGATAGTGCTTGGCCTTCCTGTGGCACCATAGTAACCCCTGGAAACATTGCTTTGTGGACAGCATTTTCCTAAAACTCAAACAAACATTCCAATACTGCAGCATAGAGAATTAAAACCTGCATTTTTCACCAAACGTTAATTCCAACAATTTATCTAGCAATAAAGACAGGGTAGAGTGAGAGTACAATTATGGGCAACATAGTTAATAGCAGCGGCAGGGAATGGCAAGTCTAATCACTACTTCCGTCTGACCAGAGCACCCTCGTGCCAGCCACTTGTGGGACACTATCAAGTGAGGGCTGATGAAAAGGACCACGAGAGGGTCACAGGGTTCAAGTGCTCCCTGTAAATGATGGCTCTAAACCTCTTAAAAAACTCCAGCCCAACACTGTACATGACATGGTGACGGACTACTTTTACCTCTTCATTTGAATTCTTAACAAGTTATTGCATTTTTAATTCGTAACAAGCGACTGCAACGGCAAACCACATGAATTGTTAAAGGGAGGAGGCCCGGCACTGCTCCCCTTGATTCATGTCAAGCGGCTTTGTGGCTGATGCTATCTTGAAAATATATCCCCCATTTTGTCCAGTGTTTTTCATATGATTCCTCAGAATATTCTCTCGAGCAAACAAGCGCATCTGCCGCAGAGAATCCGTGGAAACATGATCACGATCGTTATCATGGTGTGGCCACTGCGGAAGCCAGATAAAAATCAGCAAAAAAACAAAACCAAAAAATCCGTCAACTAAAACCACTTCAGGGCCATATGGGTACCACATCACAGACAGCGTGAGTTTTTTTTTTTCCCCTGTTTAGAGCTTGTGGCTCCCTTTCATCTCACACACACACACACACACACACACACACACACACCACCACCACCTTCAGACTGCATTTTGCTTATTGACTTTTGAAGGGATTATTATCGAGGAATTTCAAGCACACTCAGGCTATGCTTTTTTTTGTGAGAGTTAAGCAGTATACAGACATAGCTCTGCCTCTCCCTCTTCCCCACCCCTCTCTTGCTAGCCCTCCCACTGGAATAAATGTAGTGAGCAGTATGGCCGCTGCATTTCTTCATCTCCCGCAGCGCCGAAGAGGGATCTGCATAACGAGAGCACTGTGGCGCGTGCTCTTCTGAATAAGGTTAATATGCCTGGTGTACAACACCAGCTCTTGGTGGATGCCATTGATGCCATTTTCAAGGACAGACCCCAATTTGAAAGCAGAGGAGGAGGAGAGGGGTGTATGCAATGTCTGAAGCTTTGCTCTCTGGTATGGAGTTGAGCATCCTTCCTCCGCACTGAACTGCGTTAGGATCTGGATTTCTTTCCACACACACACTGGCCTCTCTCAGAGTCTCCTCTGCAGGAGAGAAGAGCACAGCTCGAGGGAATTATTCAACACCAGCCCAGGGAAACTCGTTTCAAACCCTCGCCCAGGACCAGGGTGGTTGCCAACTTTTAAAATTACCACCATCAATCAGGGAGATGGGAGGAAGGGGGATGGAAGGTGGGGTTGTTGAGAATGCAACATGCAATTTCTTGGAGTTCTTCTGTAAGAGCACCACATTATGTCCCATCACATTCATGTATCATCATGTATCAGAGTCGCACCTTTGCTGATTGTCGTCACTCTTTTCCTGCATCCTCTCTTTCTCTCTCTCTTACTCCTGCTCAAGCTCCGCAGAACCTACTTAAACTTCTATTTTCCACTGAGCTCATGACAGCCACTACTTTTCTAACCTCATCCATTTGTGATTCCTCAGATTTTTGGGCTGGTGAGTAATAAAAGGCCCTTTATTTTCTCTCTCTCTCTCTCTCTCTCTCTCTCTCTCTCTCTCTCTCTCTCATACACACAAACACACACAACACACACACATAGCACTGGTCTCTCCTGGCTATTTCCTCTTAACTCTGTCGTGTAATGTGAAAGATGTGGCCTTGTTCAAGTTCTAAGGGCATCAGCAGTTATTTCCTTCTGATGGTGCTATGGCAACCCTCCCTCCCATTACTTTCTGCAGAACTTCTCATCATGCTGGCTCATAAACATCCACTACAAGCCAAATGCTGACCAAGACACACTCCTGGAAATGATATGGTTCAGGCCTAAACTGTTCATTGGTGTGTGTACTGTTTACTGAACAGACTGTTTAATGGATTTTTAAAATATGGCGAGAGGCTAGCCAAGCAATTTAATTGACTACATTGGAGAATTATATTCATTTAAATTCATGCAGCACCATGATTTCAAGTGCAACAGAGGTTTGTGCTTTAGTCTATGAATGTGAAGCAACCCAAAGGAAGATGGTGCAATACCAGTGAATGCATATATAAATAAACAGCTCTATCTCCACTGGCCCAGCCGATATGTGTCTGAGACATGCTCTCGTTATGCCAGATCCAACCATTCAGCCATCCTGGCTCCTTCTCCACTCTGCTTCCTTGCTGACTGTCACCCTCGGCACCTCTGGATCCTCACACACTCTCTCTTTCTCTCTCTCTCTCTGTCCATCTTCCCTTCTTCCTTTGTGCTCATGTCTTTCTGTGTCTCTATCCCTTTTTTTCTGAACTCACTTTGATGATCTCTCTTTCCAGACTGAGAGGAGAGAGAGAGTGTGCGTGCGTACATGTGCATGACTAGATGCCAGACCTTGTGAGTCAGAGCTTGTGGATGGACCTGAATGGCAAAATCATATCGACAACAATCAGCTCCCTGCCATCATAGCATCTTTGGGAACTTACTATATAAACAGCAGCATCATGTCATGTCTACAAACTAAAGTGGGTGAAAGACTTATTCTGAGTTAGGGGGAGGGAAAAGAACTCTTTCTCACCTTTGTTACTCAAGTGAGTAGCTCTTTCTATGAATATGTTTGTTTCTACATTGTGTTAGGAAATGGATGACTTATAGGAGCACTGTTTCCCTGCCTGCCACGAGGGGCGAGTTCATTAATGATTCACTGTTGGCGTTGACACGTCCTTCTGGCAGTTGACAAGGTGTGGACACCTTAGGCAGACGTGAGGATGCACTGCTCCCTCTGGGGGTGGGAAGGGTTGAGGGATTGGATTGGATGATGAGGAACCACTTACTGTCATGCACAGATCCCACTCCGCTGTGCCGCACAATCGGCTTATTTTCATCCCCCTCTCGCTTCTTTTTATTTCCCTGCCTTTCCTCGCTGTAGCTGAACCAAATTTGTGATGTGAGGCCATTTCCAAGCTTGCTGCGTTCAGCGAATCGACTGCAAGCACTGATCGATATGCTACGGAGGTGGTCACCTCTGGCTAGAGCCGCACGATGCTATTTCTGCCTGCCCTCGTCCCGAGAGAGGAAGCAGTGCTGACCATACAGCCTGGCCCTTGTTTCTGAGCTAATATCCGTCACAAGATATTTATCAATTGATTATAATAGGAGGAATGCCAATTCCCACAACAATGCAATTTTGGTAATTGTATTGCACAATTCAATGGTAAGCTAAGTCTGTTTATTGACACTTTATAATTGTTGAACAACGAGGAAATTGACTGCATTTTACACTAACAAGAGAAAATTGATTTGAACATGTTTGCCATTAAGTTAGGGCCAACATGGAAGCAATCCTATTAGCATAGCGGGCAAGGCCAAGTGACTGGGGAGGATACGAGGGCACTTCAAAGCAGCATAAGCCTTGTTTTGGACAGAATACCCTCTGAAATCAAAGTGCATTATGCCAGTCAAGATTATCTGATTAGCATCTAATGAATTAGGCCTGCCAAATGGAACCTTATTTCTACCTTACACACCTAAAATTTGTCAAGAGGGTGATGGTATCAGACATTCTTCGCTTCCGTTTATTGCACATGAATAACCCTGACTCATGGCGCACTGTCACAAATTGCGAAACAGCTGCTTCTGGCTAAGGCTCCCTGGGCTAACAATCTGCTGATGCCGTGTGTTCCACATTAACTAGCGTGTTTCCTGCTTGGCCAGCACTTTCTGTCTCAAGCAGAGCGGTACATGAAAACACACAGATTAGTTAGCGTTAGTGTTAGGGCACCCCCCTTCTTCCCTACTGAAAACACACAGATTAGTTAGTGTTAGCGTTAGAGCATCCCGCTTCTTCCCTACTGTCCCAATGTGGCTTGCATTAACAGACAACAAAAGCCTCCCCTGCAAACAAACAAACATCACTGCATAAAATAAAAGTGTATCAGGAAGTATGCAGAAATAGTATATACTTTTATGCAACACTTTCATGTTAACAACTGTATGCACAATTCCAAAAATATCTAGTACAATTTCTTTTAAAAGATATATGGAGTCTGGAACATTTTAGAGAATATACCCTGCTAGTGAGCCAGTTAAATAAAAGTAAACAAAAAATGGACTCATGCAATGTAATGAAGTGGTTAGATAATGACACAGAATAGAGATGGTTGGAGTAGCGGGAAAAAAAGCGAGAAAGGAGGAAAAGAGAAAAGGGTGGATATTGATTGCTGTGTACACTCTCACGCACCCGCTTGTCTCAGATAGCGAGACCAACCGGAGTCAGCTCGAGGATCCTCGCCCTTTTGTCTCCTCATGGAGGTTACGCGTGTGTGTGTGTGTGTGTGTGTGAGTGTGTGTAGGTCTGATGAGATATGGGGTGAAACAGTAGGGACGGAGGCGCGGAGGTGGTGGAGAGGACAGCGGCGCTGAAGACTGATGTCAGGCCAAGTGAGCTGGAACTGATGCCACGCATAATTAATGCTTGGAAATAGAATCTGCATTAGTGTTGTGCCAGGACGTTAATTGAGTAGGATCCTTTCGGCTGGTGCCACTTTGCCCCAGGCTTTTTACTCCTCTCCCCAGATTTAGCTCACTCTTACTCTCTCTTGCTCCCTCTCTCTCTCTCTCTCTTTCTCCCAGCCATCCTCCCTCTTTTTTTCACTCTGCTTCTCTCTCTCTCTCTCTCTCTCTCTCTCTCTCGCTGTCTCCTGCTATTTTCCTCCTTCTGATTTTTCCTTATTTCCCTTCTCCCCAACTTTATTCCACCATCTTTTTCTTCTCCCAATTCTCACTCTTTCCTGAGAAATTCTTTCTTTCTTTCTCTTCTCATCTATGACTCTCTGACTACTCTTGTTTATTGCCATGCACAGTGCAGTGGTTTTTAATGCAGTTGCAGCTATCGGGCCCCTGTCTACTACTGAGACAGCTCATCTGGCCCGCTGACACTTGAGCAGATGTCACATGTGCTGAGCACATGGCAGCCACTACATACTCATGACTACACGTGCCGTCCTCTGAACGGGACCTAAGACCACACATGAAGGGATGCATGCATTGATGTACGGCCTTTGATACGCACATTTATGTGCGGACGCACAAACACGTGTGCGCAAAAAACACCCAACAACATAAATGTGTGCATATATCACACACTACACACTCTTTTATCTCCTTCTCCTCTCTGTCTCTCACTACACCCCCCCATTTTCCCTCTCTCTCCATCTCTCTCTCTCTCTCTGCTCCTGTCTTCCGGAGGCAGCATCTTTTGAATGATTATCTTGCCATCTCCTTTTGGTATCACCTGCTTAGCATCCTCTTCCATAATTCATTCAATTAAACAGATGACCTAAGCAACTGGGTGTCTGTGTGTGCGTCTGTCTCTGTGTGTGTGTGTGTGTGTGTGTGTGTGTGTGCTATTGTGTGAGTAAGTGCACAAGTATGCATGTGAGTATGTGTAAATGTGTGTGTGTGTGTGTGTGTGTCCATGCATGGCTTGATAAATATGCAAATAAACAAGGTAAAAAAATAAGCTTGGTCCAGCACTTTCCTTCTCCCTCCATTTCGCGCTCGCTATTCAGTGTGCCTCTGCAGTGCACTGTGGCATATCTCTTTGACAGGTGCCACTGCTTTTATGCTCGGGGTTTGGAAATAAGAGGCTTCTTTTCTAATGAGATCCAACTGCTCTTCTTTTAGCATTTCTCCCTAGAAATGTCTATGCTTACATGTGTGTGTGTGTGTGTGTGTGTGTGTGTGTGTGTGTTTGTTTGTGTTTTTCCTATGTGAGTGTGCAAGTGTGCACACTTTAGACGTTAACACACAGTTTAAAAAAAAACATTCACCCAAAATGCTTTCTGCATTGCACTAAATTAGCACATTTTGTTCCACGTGCCCAAAGGGCAGCGACTCTGTCTGCTTGCACAGAGGCATGGGATCAGCT
>JAVQKI010296228.1:0-12210 GCA_036025975.1 Nematalosa erebi
CTAAAGGTTAACATGTAGAAACATTTAGAATTCACATAGCCTTCTTTGAGTAAATTAACAATTAGAAGAGTCGCCATAACCATTTAGAACATGTGCGTATGTAGAAAACGTATACATACCGAGTAAAAGGTGAAAGAGTAAGATGTAGCTGAAGAAGGAATAGGATCTGACAGCACTGAGCCGGTGCATTGAACGTCGCTACGAGCAGGCTACGCTTGGTAAACGCTGGTTTGTGTACTTCTTAGGTAATGACAAGTGGGGAAGTGCATTGTGGGAAATTCCTCCGTCTGCCCAAACAATCTCCAAATATGTCCAAGAGGGTCAACCATGGACAGCCGGTTCAAGAATACAGTCATGCAGAATTCTTCGGAGAAAATCACCAGGACATTTAAGATCCTTAAGAAACATTAGCCTACACAAAATAACACACAACGGCATACAATCGCGCGTGCATTCTTCGAAGCATACCAAAACAACTCATCAGGGGCGCACAAAGTTCTACAAACTTAGTTTTCCCATAAGAAAAAGACATTTGCGTCGATTCTTTCTGGAGTCTTAGGCCTAGTAACCGTTTAATTGGAATTAGAGGCATGTCGAAGTAAGACCTTAAACAGTATGACCTACATTGGATGCAAAATAATTCAAGTGTTTTATTAAAATGCATCACAACCAGCGGTACTTTATTTGACTGATGTTGCAAAAGGGAGATCACCAGTAAGATCACGGGAAGCAAGCTTGCTCAAATATACCATGTTAGGAGATGATGTGAATTGAATCTACAACCACGTCCAATTGCTAAAATTATCTTCCTATAAATTTTAACCAAATATTGAAAGTCACATATGCCTCTTCACATATTAACACAATCACTTTTTTCAAAACCCTACCAAACCTTTAATTAGACTTTAAACAAGACAATGAACAAATTACATTAAAGCAAAATGTCTGCATTACTGTACACCTTCCCCTCTGGCTGGCAGGCTAGGAATACTGATTGATGCAGTAGTACAATTTGAATCCTAAGCTGCAGAATAGTACATAAGTTACATAAATGTACAGTGTATACATAAATACATTAGAATACACCACACGTAGGACTCATGGCATGACACTGGCCCAACATTCATTCTCTGTACAGACAGATGCATCACCACTCAATTGCAGACCTAAAAACTGGAGGGATAAACATAATGTACAGCAAGGACAACCTCTGACTTTATTTTTATTTTGAGTTTTTATTTATTTTTTACATAACATTAGCTCTGTGCAGTTGATCGTTTAAAAATGAATCTAAGGTCTCCCTAACCGCCAAAAAAAAAAAAGGCTGACATACATAAGTGTGCATAATCTGAATACCTTTAAGATACAGATCAACACACAATATTTTTAAAACTTGAAAAAAGGCATTTGGTTGGATGCAGATACTATCATTAAGCAACATCCAGCATATTGCTGTCAGCAGAAGAGAAAAAAAAAAAAACATCCAACCAAACAACCCTCTGTAGAGTGACCTTATCTCCTCTTAAACGACATACCCATACTGACACTTACGAAATCCAAATACATTCCCCATAAATGCTGTGTCATTTAATAAAGCACAAAGTTAAGGCACAATGAGGTTCTCTGCTGCAGGTAGTGTGCACCAGCCGTAGGTTTTTTTTTTTTTTTTTTGTGCATCAATTGTATGCTTTGCTGCAAATACTGCACCCTGTAATCAACTACACTGCATCATCCAAACACACAAGAGTGAAAGGGCAAAAGGGCAAGTTCAGTGACGGCAGTAAGCTGAACCCAGTAGCAATTCTGTAGTTAAGAATCGACTCGAAACATTTCACAAGCGTCCGGACATCACAGATGAAGTGTTTAAAGACTGCACTGGGCAGAAGGACGGCAAATGTATCAGAAATGACAGCGATACACCAGAACCTTCTCCCTCCCCCTGTCCCCCAAAGGATTTATAGAGTTGCTCATGCCAACTGTCCACCCACCTCCCTCCTTTGAAAAAAAAATAAACAAAAACAACTGAACAGAAAGCAAGATGCTGCTTCCGATGTCCACAATAAACCATCAAACCTCAAGGAACTCTAGGCCTTCCCATCAAGACTAACTGTATGGCTGACAAGGAATCTTAGCCTCCAAACACTAGTCCAAACAGGCTTCTTTGGAATATTTGATAAAGAAGTTATATTGCAAGGTCTCGGTGGACGAAACAATCCAACGCTCTCTATGAGGCCTATGGCAGATGAGAAGAAAAAAAATTGAAATAAAAATCTTTCGCAACGCATTACGAGTGTTATTGTTCTCATGTACCAGAAGAGGTCTGTGTAGACAAATATCAATGTCATCCTATCACCAATTATAACAAATAAACATAGCTGCTAGAGATAATATAAAATATATATAACCATGGAATACAATGGAATATAGTCTGGCTGGGAGGATTTCAGTGAATACTGAGCAAGATACATGTATGGCAGAGATGGGACAAACGCAGCAACAGCGTGCAAATGACAGGCTGTCAATCACCCGCATTTCCCTCTCCTGGCACCAGGCCCAGGTGCACCTCATTGGTTCGTTAACCTCTCAAACGCCTATTGAGCCCAGCACAATCTCAGATACATCTCCCTCCATCTCTGAAGAATGGATGCAAACAGTGTTACTATTCTCTTGGCAAGAAACAGAGAGCTTATGTGTTTTTTTTTTTTTTTTTTTGCATTCTATAAAGTCAAATTCAACCTCCACCATTCATACATTATATATTTACAGTACCCCCAAATAAGTGTTTGTGCATGCCTTCCCTGTTTGACTAAAACTACAAAAAAAAAGGATTACATCACAAAAAGAAAACATCTGTAAGAAATAAACATCCACATTTTATGTTACAATTCAAAGCTTAAATATAGGCATATTTAAATCAGCACATGCAGCTATGCAGAACCCCACTCATTCCACTGATCAGGAGAGGAAGGGACGTTTTCATAAAAACGGGGGGGGAAAGGAGAGAGCGCGCGCGCATGAGAGAGGTGCATCTCTCCCTCATATATACCTTTTTTAAATATGAATATTATAACTGGAAGCCACATCTCCTTAGATCCATATAGTTTATGTATTATAAAAAAAAGAAGATAGAAATTGTGTCCACTGCACCAGAGATAGGGTGGGGTGGGGTAGGGTGAGAGGGGGTGAGGCAGGTAAGCAGGGCAGAGCATTTTCACGCTCGTGTGAAGCTCTGTCCTGCCCTTCACCCCTTCAAGAGCACCCTCGGGTGTTCTGGAGAGGCCCTCAGGTGTGCCCTAGCAACCCTCACACACGCGGCCACCGGTCGGTCGCTATTGGCTGGCCGTGGCTAAAGGGACGTCCCTACTGCGCATCCATGCTTCACCCCGCTTCAAACGGACCGCCACGGCTCCCGTCCCCTGCTGAGGAGTGGCACGTGTGCAGCATAGAGCAGGGTGGAGGGCTGGCAGGCACTGCAGGGAGGGAGGGAGAAATGGGGAGAGTGGGGTGGGGGTTTGGGTGGGGAGAGATGGAGGTGGCGGGGGTTCCTCAGGACAAGCTGAAGGAGTTGGCTGTGCTGGTGCGGTGGCGGAGGCCAGACATGGTGTCCATGTGGCTGCTGGAGGGCTTGAGCGGCGTGGTGCAGCCCACCGCCTGCGGGAAGCGCTGGTGGTAGCGGTCCAGTCGCAGGTACTTCACCGTCACCAGCTTACCTGCGACACACACACACACACACACACACACACACACACACACACACACACACACACACACACAAAGACTTCAGACACTTATGTCGCTTTTCCATGACATGGTACTGGCTCGACTCTACTTAGTTTGGTTGGTTTTCCATGACAACACTGTACCTCCTCTGCATGCTTGTGATGGGTGGGGCGAGGGGTAGCACAAACTGGCTACTGTGCGTCGCTTAAAAACAAAAGTGTAGGCTAATTATTTGTGCTCACTGGCCATCTTAAATCAAGAAATCGTGACGGATACCAGGTACAACCCTCAATGGAAAAGCAAAAGAAGCGAGTAGAGCAGAGTTCAGTAGTACGAGAACAATATTGTGGAAGAGACCCATTACACTCTCGCATACACACAGACTCACATCTGCTGCCGTCTGAGCTGCTTTCAATGACAATCATTTCTCTAACACATTTTTGTCATCTTTTTAGCAATGCCTTTAGATATTGACACAAGTCATACAGCTAAAACAAAACCACCACACACCAGCAAGGTCATTAGTACGGCTACATGAAAATGAAAGATCTAAGAGAACCTGACATGTTTTAGAGTTGAAATGACAGGAAAAGTTTGAGAGCCTTTAACTGCATAAGATCTGCTGCAGATTGTTACTTCCTTTCTACTTATTTGATTCTCTTTTTATTGCAATTGACTGAACTACAAACTGCACAGGAAATGTAGTTTCCATGACTATTTCCTGTGACGGGACTAACTGCATTCTAGAAATTTGACTTCCCATCTGTTTCCCGTCTGAAAGTTCTCAAGTAGAGGAAACCCATAGAGTCCCAGCAGGCCTTACCATCAAACCACGAGCCATGCAGCGCCTTGAAAGCCTTGCCAGAGTGCTCTGCCGAGAGGCACTTAACATAGACACAGCCCTGGGTAGGACGAGAGGAACAGACTGTTTGGTTACATTCGGAGACATTGGAGTATGGCTATTTCTGTTCAGTTTTAGCTTCAGGGCTAAACTGGGCAAACATGACTGATAACACAGGCCTTACACAAATAACCATTTAAAAAAAGTACCTTTTAATGATGCACTAGAAATCTACTTTCGGAAAACTCAAAGAAAGTATGAGTGATGGTGACAGCAAGTGATAGGCTGGGGTTAATTCCACTCAGCATGTCTTGAGGGGCACCGTTCCTTAGAGGAGACGAACGAAAAAAAAAAAAAAAAAACCCACCTCTCGTGAATTTTTGTCGACGGCGATGTGCACGATCCCGTCGTTGTCGCTGCATTTCTCAAGGATGGCTTCGTGAATGGCCAGGTGCCAGTTCTCCCCAACCTCCCTAGGACAGCAAGACAGGTCGGCAGACCAGAATGAGTGAGGGACAGCATTGCAGCTTTGGACAGGTCTGACATCAGTCTACCCCACCAGAGCCAATTCCCTAGTGGCTGGCCTGGGATCATTTGTGAGGACGAGCTGTGAGACTGTGGCTGGAGACACTCACATGACAGGGTCAAACATGTTGCGGATCTTCAGACACGGCGTTAAACTGTTGGGTGGGGAGTTCCTCTTATCCAGCGGGAATGCTGAAATAGGACACCAAAAGGGGAAAGAGCTTAATGAGCTGGATCCCACAAGCTTTCACATTCAGTCACATCACAGGAACCTTTGGTGGATCTTCTTAACCACGGCCGGGTCTCAGTCAGAATTTTCAACACTGGCAGCATTACATTACATTGTGGTATTCAGATGCATGGTACTTCCCCTCTGATTAGGCATCATTTGTCATTACAGTTGGGGATTTCTTCCCAAACCACGTAATGGCAACGACTGTGCGCAAAAATAAACAATTCTCCCATTGTAGCTAAGTATGTACTTCATTGCACACAGCAATTTGTTTACAAACAAATCCTTTTGCATAAACAATGCCCCTGGGCTCAGACAGGTAAGTGCTAATTGTGGTGTGGCAATAGTGAATCGTTACAGCCACTGGAATGAAAAAGGACTCGCCCTCTGTTTTGGAAATGTACAAGATCTAAGATTCTACAAGCCAAATAAAACTTATTAATTTGGTTTATTTCAAATAAGGTATTTAAGCTTCACCACTAACTGATCATAAACCAGCTATCCTGCATCAGGTGAAGCTAGAAAAAGCATTTACATGTTGGCCAACTGATCCAGAGACTTCTTGACTGTACGGTGCTTGTATTGTCACACGGCTTGACAGTGCTACTCAGTCAGTACCTTTGCCTTGCCACTGTTTGGAGGGCATCATGGAGAGCTTGTCGCCGGGCAGGGAGGGCTGCAGCCAGCGCCACACCTCGCGGTCTACGCCCTCCACCCTCTGCCGCTCGGTACGCACGCGCGACTCGTTGGCCGCCAGGAACTTCACCGCTCGGTCCCACACCTTTTTCATCTTCTTCCTGTGGGGACACACACACACACACACACACACACACACACACACAGCGAGCTGGGGTTAGCCACACACAAACACACAGTCAGCCAACACAAATCAATTGAGTCCAAATGAAAAACGTATGAATAATCAATTCTGCAAATTGGCTTGCACGGTGATTACATTATCCCTCATGTATTAACAAAGACCAGCATCACAGCGATGGCACTGTTCCATCTGCTCATCTGCTTTTTTTGCAGTAAGCACTAAAAAACTGTCAGGTGGAGACTTGAAACACTTATATGTTAATTCATAATAATAATAATTTGGAGGGCAATTAAAATCTGCATTGTGCATTTTTATCATGGATGTGCACTACATGTAAATTAACAGTGACAGTGGGGTTTCCTCCGAATTCCCTGATGCTAGAATTTGCCAGAAGTACATACATTTACTGTACATACAGTCCAACCTTTGTAAGTAGAGAGGGAAGAAAAGAGAATAAATTCTCAAGAGTATCATTCAAGTACACAGGCTACATTTACAGCAGTCCTAAACTCGGTAGTAAACTGCACAAACTCTGAATCCCCCAAAACACGAGTCTCCAATGTTTCAAGGCAAAGTCCATCAAACTTAGCAAACATCCATCATCTTATCACTTCTTCATGTGAGCACTAAGGCTTCCTTCCTCCATCACAGGCAGGCAGCCACCCACCTGTCCTGAGGCAGAACCAGCGAGTCTCGCACGTGTGGGACGGGCAGGTAGGGCTGCAAGTCCAAGTCCTTGTTCTCCTGGCAGGCCTCACTGTGGCTCCGCAACACATCTGCAAACACACACACACACAAAGAAATCAAATACCAAATGTCACTGTAGTTTAGTCAAAGATGAGAGTACTATGGCTGCTGCTGTATAAGACAGGGCAAATGGGGCTTCCAGTGTGGCCTACCAATGATTCTCTCCACCATGTCATACATCTGTCTGGTCTCCTCCTCCTCTCTTCTCCAGCGGTACTTCATGTAGCTTAGCAGGCCCCAAACCATTCCAATGCCTGGACACACACACACACAAAAATCACACCATGAGTGTCAGATTCACAACAGGGCCAGATGATCATCATGAACCGTGGTAACCTGCTAAGTGGAGCGCATACCTGCGAGGATGAGGAGCACCCGGAGGATGACGGTGAAGAAGGCCCGTCGGAAGCGACACAGGAAGGACATCTTGGGGTGGGTGGACACCAGGCGGCTTATCTCGGACACGTCCGTCACCGGCTCCTCGGGGGGCTCCGCCAGCAACCTGTGGAGGGAGAGAGACAAGCGCATGCTCTTTAGGTGGTCTCTCTCTCTCTCTCTCTCTCTATGTCTCTCTCTCAGCCACGATAAGATAAAAGCAGAGGCTGCGGTGCCTGACACAGTCTACTGCAGCCTATAACAAAGTGGCTCGGGATTCAAGACTGCTTTAATTCCAAGCATCAGCAGTAATCATATTAGTGCAGGTCAGACTATCATCTGCAGCTGGACGTGGCTCTTCACATTATATTTCATTACGTTACTTTTGCACGCTCACTCACAACGTATGTGCACTCATACCATACGCCACATATACGTTTCCCACATGCACAGTAGAAGTCACAGTATACGCCGAAACATCAGCGAAACTCACCGTATCCCGACATCCTCTCCGGTTTTAATGATCCATTCCAAAGCGCTCATGACAAAGTTATCGTAGGCTGCGTTTTGAAGCTAAAGAGAAAGGCATTGACAGACTGATTAGATATTCTGTTCCACTGACAGTAAAAGTTTACAGCTTAGTGGCTAATACTTCTGCCTGAATGCTAAATGCAAAACCGTGAGCGATGGTTGTCCTCCTGAGAACCCAAACAGCCCTATCCATGGTCTTTGTTGTCGTGTCTGTGTGTGTGGCGTGCAAGATTCAAACACAGTACAAACCTTCAAATAATCTACAGCATCACTCATGGACAGACTTCTGTTTAACTCGTGCTTCTGGTCTCCACAGTCATATTCACCTGTTGAACATGAGTGGATTGGTTGTTTGTGAATAGAATTGGTCTTTATGAAATAGACTAGATAAATGGGCTATGTAGTTAAGTTGTGAGACAGTCCAGGACATGGGGACCTTACCTGCAATAGTGGCAAGGTGATCATGTAGATGAAGCAGAAGTTTCAGGATAATGTCCTTTTCTTTGATGGTCTATGGAAATTAAGATGGAGGATCTATGAGAGTGATCTGACAGTGCTGTCAGAAAAGTAAGCATTCTGATTGGATAATGCTTTGAAGCACACCCCCAAAAAATAGAGTAATCTTAAAACCACACTTACATAAGCTTCATCAAAGGCTGTTCCAAACGGGTGGTTCCGAACTGCATTTAAAAAAAAAGAGAGAGGGACAGATTCTGATCATCAGACAGACAGTCATGTTTACTGGAGCTCCGCTCTTAAGAGCCTGGCTCCACTTGAGGGGTTACATCATATGTAAGAGTCCAACATCTTTCCCAACAGTGCCTCGAGTGGGAGTGAGTGACTACCGTTCAGACGCCAGTCGCCTCACACTTGAGTCACTGTCTGAACATGGAGATCACTCCTCTGGCTGGAGCCTGCCCAAGACGCGCTTGCGCTGCCTTGCAGTGTGCGTGCCCCCGACCACAGGCACAGACAGAGCGTCTGCGCCGCCTCGCCAACAAGCAGCGCTGGAGCTGACATCTGACGACTGCCAATGGGAATTCCATCAGCAGAGAACTGTATGGTCTGAATGACCAGAAACACTTCACAGTTTTCACCCAACGAGCTAAAAGTTTTGTAACTTGCAACTAAATGTGGGCCGAGACCTATATATATTGTATGAGTTTACACTGAATAAGTGATACTGCTTACTGCTGATAGTGATATTGTTCATGCGGGCTGGGACAGTGCAAAATCACAACAGCCAGCAACAGACCAGGCCAAGGCCTTGTCCAGAAAGTTGTCTCGATAAAGATTACACCAGACAACAGGTGAGACTGTGTAACATTAAACTTCCTGTAATAACACTAGCTGTGTGTGTGTGTGTGTGTGTTGGGGGGGTGGGGGTGGACTGGAATCAGGCAGACAGCCAGGGAAAAGGCCGGTCACTCACTCGCTTTCAGTGAAACATGCCCAGGGCCCATCCATTCCTGCTGCCGTCTTTGGAGAACTGAACAATTAGGGCACTTTAGCTCGTCTGTGACCTAGATGTCTGCCGCTCACACCTCAGACGCCAGCCTCTCTCTAGGACAGCCACCCAGCACGACACTGGCACAGGCTAGGCTAGTCAAGACCAGGCCAGGCCAGCCCAGGCGGCATTAGCCGGCTCCAGGAGCCCTGGCTAACTGTGCCACCACACTGCAACACAGCAGGAGGCTCCCTGAACTGAGGTAACAGGTGTGAGCCCTTGCCTATCTATGGTAACCTTATCAGGAGGTAAAAATGAGAACAAACGCAGCACGCCGTCTGTTAGCAGACGGATGTATTACAACTCGACAAATAGTGCACACTTTAGCTGCTCGCACATGCTTCTGCTTGAGCTAACTGGATTGTGAAGATAAGCTCATCTGTAAATGTAGGCCTATTCAAAGCAAAATGTTAATGCTAAATATACTTCCACCTCACTGTCCTGTCCCCTCCCCTCCCACAAAAACCCAGCAGCAAGCTCCATTTAAAAACTGAGGAGAAAGGAGCTAAGGCATTAACACCTGACAGCTGACATTTTCCCTTCAACCACACCACATGGAGTGGACTGGACACCATGTCTACCATGAAGTGCAGAGTGAGAGCACATGGGTAGCATGTTGCTGCTTTTGAGTACAATGAATTCAATGGCTTTAGTTTTTGGGAATCATGCAATATGTCAAGGCAATGGTCAGTTTGACAATAAAGCCCACTTGACTTGAGTTTGCCAGGTCAGAATTACCTGCCCAGAGACAACATTTTGAGGATGACTGAGTTTATATGTACCACCATCTCCTGAGAGGGTGTGCCAGACAGGGTGAGACACCACATACCTGGTTTGGGATTCTAGCATTCCATCCTGACTCATATTATTCACATAAATGAATGCCACACCAACCACAACTATTTTGAGCACGCATCAGATTGCAACCTAGGCTAAACATTTCAGATACATACAAGAGCCTAAACTACGCGATGTTTTTGGACTTTAAATCGCAAAATGACTTATGCATTAGGTTTGTAATGCAAGTTACCTTTTTAGAACAGCGTTAAAGATGAGAAAAAAAATGGTTTTTGAAAGAAGTTTAAAGTTTGTAAGCATACTTACTGACAACATCTGCGTCTGAGGCGCCAGACCCTCTCATGCGCAGGTACATTAGACCAAGCAGCACGAAAAACAGACAGGCAGCAATCAGAAGAAACATTGAAAGGTAATGAGCACTGAATCCGCCTGTCGTTGACACCTCTTCCCTTTTAAACTGCTGCAGAAGTTCGTCTTCCGGAACAGACAGCTTCTGTTTGAGGGTCGGCTGGTATGCATGATTCGAGCCCGTGTGATTCGAATGGTTAGGCCGGTAGGTGCTCGAAAGGCTGTTATGAGAGGAATACCTTGGTTTGAGCCCGATACTAAATCTACTGCTGCTGGTAGCGGCTCCATCTCCGCTATCAATATGATTTCTGAGATATGCGGATGGACTGCTGTTACTTCCCTCCCCTAGGCTTTCGTCCATGATTCCTGAGCCATACACAGACCTTCTGGGATGGTGGCGGTTGAGCAGGCCACTGCTCAGGGCAGACTCTCCAACGCCCGTGGTTTCGTCGTCGTCCTCCTCCCCCCGCGCCCTGTCTAGACTGCTCGCGTCTGAAGTGTCATTTACTCGAATTCCGACTGCCATTTTTCCCTGACCGCTTAGAGAGCCCCTGAAAGTTTTGTATGGAGAATGTGTTGCTTTCTTGTGACTTCGAGTGGAAGTCAGACGGCGTTCTCGTAGGAGCTCTTTTTCCGTGTCCCCTTCCTCTTTCTCCTCATCCGAATCCGAGTAATCCCCGGGAAGCTTGCTGGTATGCAATGTATAAGACGCCCTGCTACCGTTCAGAGCTCGAGTGTCCCTCTCTTCCTCGTATTCGTCGTCTTCATCGGGTTCACCGTAAGCCCTACCGTCTGACTCAGTGCGTGCGGTTGAGGATTTGTCTCGATCACCCCACCAAGGAGATCCGGTGCCTCTTCTCAGGCTATCTAGAAGCGCGGGCGAATAGTTGTTCACGCTGACTCCTGGACTCCTGCGATTGCCAGTGGGTGTTCCTGTAGGCCTTGTCTGCTGGCGCTGCGAGCTGGAGCCTCGGTCTCTCCTACTGCCGCTATGGTTTGGGCCTTCTTTTTTCGGAGGGATCTCCACATCCGATTCATCGGAGCTAAATCCCAAAACGAACTTCCCACCCCCGCTTGTACGCTTTTCGTTCAGGGTCGGGCGCCCGCCGGGGCTCCGGCTTATGCTCAGGTGCGTGACGTCATTGCTGGCTGGCCTGGCTTTGGGTCTCGAAGCTCCCGCCGCTGTGTTGCTGCTATTACCACTGCCACCACTGTTGTTGTTGATGCTGCCGCTGTTTCGCGTTTTTCCGAATCTAGTCCCCGGCTGTTGTTGTTCTTCGCGTAGTTTCTTAAGTTTTTTCAAGTAAACAGGCCGTGTATTCTCTGTGATCGGGCCTGGGGAGAATCCAAAGCGCTTTAACTCAGAGAAAAGCTCCTCATCCGTTAACTGTGCAGACGCCATCTTAGCTCGAAACTCACACTGAAAGCTGTGCAGGAAGTGACGTAGATGGAGCAAACCCAGACGGTAAACTTGAAGAAAAAAAAGTACCCTAGTTCACTGAACTTCACAGCCCAGCCGATTGTCTGCAGATGTACAGACTAACCACCTGCCCAATTATATTGCAGGGTGTTATCTTATTTTTTGATAATCGCCCGAGATGTAAAATGACGAGTTTATGCGAGACAACTGTATTTAACATGTAGGTAATATGCATTCATAGACTTTCCATTTAAACTTTTAATTGCATAAGGCTAGCCTAGCAGTTGTCCACAATACCCTTTCAAGTAATGACAAGAAAATAATGACTTTGTATTATTTAATTTGA
>JAVQKI010296308.1:0-13510 GCA_036025975.1 Nematalosa erebi
TCAGCGTTTGGCATAAGGCAGGGAGGGTGGGGAGGGTGTGTGTGTGGGGGGGGTGGGGGGGGGGGGGGTATTAGGGGTGTGTGTGTGGGGGGGGAGTGTATGTCTGAGGAGGAAAGGAACCCACAAGGCACGTCTGGGGAGCTGACAAGGGAGCCTCGCTCCAGGATAGGGAGGTGCTGGGTGTGAGTAAGTGTTGGGGAGTATGTGTGTGTGTGTGTGTGTGTGTGTGTGTGTGTGTGTGTGTGTGTGTGTGTGTGTGTGTACAGTGAGTAAGTTAGGTGGGGGTGGGTGGGTCGCTCACTCAATTTGTAGCCCCCACCCAGTGGCCGTCCCCTGTGGAGCAGAGTGTGTTGCTCTGGCAGGCCATGAGATAAGTCATCATTAAAGGGCCTGCGCTCCCTTCTGAGAACAGTGCTTCTCATTACACACTACAAGACAACCCCCCACCCCCCACCCCCCACCCCATGTCTCTTTCCTTTTATCCGTTGCCTTCTTTATCCTTGTCTTTCTCTCTATCATTCTCTTCCTTCTGTCTCTCTCTTCATCTCCCTTGCTCTCCATTCTCAATTTTTTTTCTTTCTTTATGTCTTTTGTTTTCCATCATCTTTCTCTCTCTCTCTCTCTCTCTCTCTCTCTCTCTCTCTCTCTCTCTCTCTCTGCGGGTAATGATGTGTGACCAGCCCCAACCCCTACCGAGTAACACACCCTCATAAAGCGAGCAGCAGAGGACACTTAAGACCCTGGACATTCAAATCTGCCATAAAACCAGACCCTGGGGGAAATGGGTGGACGCGTAACTGCCGTGTAACATGCTTTGCCGAGATGAGATCAGATGGTCCGTCAATATTGCATTCCATAGAAAAGTGTATTACTCTGGCCTCCTAATGGACTTGTTAGTCTAGAATGTTCTCTGACCCAGTACACCCACTCTCAACACGTACAGTATGTGTGTTCACATACCCAGTAGTTAACATTGTTTAAATGGTCTCTCCTGACTTCCCCAGGTTCCTGTGTTGCGGCCAATGGACTTGATGGTGGAGGCCACTCCTCGACGGGTGTTCTCAAATGCGCACACCTACCACATTAACTCCATCTCCATCAACAGCGACTATGAGACCTACATGTCCACAGACGACCTGCGCATCAACCTATGGAACCTGGAGATCACCAACAGGAGTTTCAGTATCCTTTGAAAAGTCACATTTGAGCTGTTTGTAACCTAATCACTAGGGGTGAGAGAGAGAGAGAGAGACAGAGAGAGAGAGAGAGAGAGAGAGAGAGAGAGAGAGGTGTACTCTGTCCATAACTGCATTGTGTTAGAAACATGGTGTCCTTTTGGTCAACCTTGCCCTGTGGTTCAAATAGTCTCAGCAACACGTTTTTTATCAAAATGAGATTAAGCATATTCATTAAAGACTAATCATCAACAGCCAGCGCGTTGGTTAAGTAGAAAGATTTCCTCCAAAGGAGGAATTTTATGCACCAAATTGGTTTATTCTACGCCTACAGTAATTAAACAGCAGGCATTGTCAACAACCCAATGATTTTTGGCAGGTTGAACACACAGAACATTTCAGTTTGAGCAAATCTAGGACAGATGGATTTCAATAACTACAGTCTTGGCAGAGCGACGGAATCTTCCAGTGACTTTACTCAGCAGGTTGTGTCTCTCTTAATATATAGCATGTGTCAGGAGCCTGACCTCTGGGGTCTCTGCATTAGAGACATAGTGCTATGATGGGCATATACAGCTTAAGTGCTGTTCCTGTCCTTAATGATTTTCGAGTCAATGAATGGCCATGTGAAGCGTGCCTGGGAGCCATGTCTGTTCGATGCAGATTTAATAGCATGCCACTTAGCCATGCCGCGCTGGGCGCCTGCCCTTTATCAACTGTCCGTCAGTGATCCCCCAGCCGTGCCTGGCCTTCAAGAAGGGTTGGCCCAGGTCACACTTAGACAGGTCTTCCTCCACGGTCGATCACTATTGATTTGCACTCTTTAAGGGCCCTGCCCAATGTGCGTGCATGCACACACATGCATACTCACACACACATGCACACGCACGCACACACACATTATATGCACACACACACACATTCACCGCACTCACACTCACACACAGTCTGGGCATATTGGCGGCACGTGAAGGTCAGGAGACACAGTGGAATGAATGACTGAGGTACAGGAGCACCCGAGGGACAAACTTCAAGTGTCTTATTTACCCAAGCCCCTATTGTACTGTATCAATCACGTAGCCCTGCTGGGGATCCCTTGATCCCTTAAGCCACAGGGTGATGGATCTTACGCCATATTTATGCCTTCTCCCAGACGGGCCCAGTAGTGTCGTTTGTTGTGGAGTCGACACCCCCCCACCCTTCCCTGTGTCAATTCCATGGTTATAGCCCCTCTCTTTAGCGAGTTGTTTTAGCGACACTGGTACTGAGGTGGCCCTCAGGGAAATCTACAGGCAAAAGGGTTTGAAGCTCTCCAGGCTTACCCTAGTAATTGAAGGGGGGATTGAATGGCTTTAACCCTGTGTAAGCCTGTTCAGCCAGCCTGTCCCACTTTGTGTGGAAATGAAATCCCGATGTGAATCATTCGCCGACGTTCTCGTACGGGAACCTCGTCCGCGCAAGGAGAACTAGGGTAGTTTTGAAATCCACTGTGGCCTTTCCTGCCGTTTCAGCAGAGTAATGTAATGTCTGGGAGGCGACGGCGGCGTTGACGGGCGACGCTGGCCTCTTTCTCCCCAAAGCTACAGGGAAATCAGCTATGAGTCAGAAATTAGGTCATAGCAACAGAGATAACTCTAGTTTTACCCACATCAAAGAAACTCTTCAGGTGCCACCAGTGTGTTATTCGTGGTGACGGAAAGGGTTAAGCTTATTCCAGTCTGGCGGCTGTTGCTCCTTCACCCTCCGCCCCCACCCCCAGACATCGTGGACATCAAGCCGGCGAACATGGAGGAGCTGACGGAGGTGATCACGGCGGCCGAGTTCCACCCCAACCAGTGCAACACGTTCGTCTACAGCAGCAGCAAGGGCTCCATCCGCCTGTGCGACATGAGGGCCGCCGCGCTGTGCGACAACCACTCCAAATGTGAGTCTAGTCTGCACAGCATGGAGGGAGGGTGGTGGGTGTTCCACTCACTGGGAGGAACTATAAACTTGCCCTTTGAAAATCACAGTGTGGCTGAGCTTCCTTTGGGGCAAATGAGTAAGAGAAAATAAAAAGAATGGACTAACAGCTATTACACAAATAAAAATAGAGGACAATAATTTGATATTATCAGCATTTGGTTTAGGATAGATTGCCACATTAAATATAGATTTATATGGTGTAATTCCATCATGACATTGTATAACATGTGCATCTTACCACCCTTGTCTCTGTAGTACATTTTGAAACCTCAGTGTTAACCGAAAGCTCTCTTCTGTTTAATGGACAGTCTTTGAGGAACCAGAGGACCCCAGCAACAGGTCTTTCTTCTCCGAGATCATCTCCTCCATCTCGGACGTGAAGTTCAGCCACAGCGGCCGGTACCTAATGACACGGGACTACCTCACCGTCAAGGTGTGGGACCTCAACATGGAGAGCAAACCCCTGGAGACTTACCAGGTATGGTGGCCATCGTGGCCCATACAGTGCTAAAACTAGGCCTCTGTGTGCATGTTCTCGGATATATGCCTCTGATTAAGGCATTGTCGCTGGCTGAGTCAGTACCATGGTAACTTTTCATCTGTGTTGACTGGCAGCCTCAAAAGAAGCCCAGTTTCTTACAATACAACACAATGTAGCACAACACAATATAGCACTGATTAGCACAATATGGCACAATATAAGACAAGATAAAGCCAGGCAAGACATTTCATTACATGTCATATTCAGTACAATGCAACATAATACTGCATTGTGTTTGGCTCCTTTCGAGTAATGGGAGATGTGTCATCCACTGCCGTCAGACAACAGCAATTTGAAGGAGAAGGAACAACATCAAACCTATTTTTGGAACCGGAGCTTTTTATTTCTTGCAAATACATCAGTGTCTAGAATGAGAGTGCTTTGATTATTTCTCAAATGTGAAAGCCTGTGTGAAAAAGGCTTTTTAGTTTTTAGTTAAGGCTTTTCACATTTTGTTTACAAACGTGTATGTGTTAGGCAGTCCACAGCTTTTAATCCTCTTTCTCTTTTGCTTGTTTTGTCTTTTAGGTGCATGACTATCTAAGAAGTAAACTGTGCTCTCTGTATGAGAATGACTGCATCTTCGACAAATTTGAATGTGTCTGGAATGGATCGGACAGGTCAGTGACTCACACTCTGTTTACTGCTGACCTAGCACACACCAGCAATGACTAAGCAGTTGCTATGCAACACCTGTTCCCCCAGCAGACCCAATTCATCGCTTTGACATTTATGTTAAAATATTATAATTTTATACACAGCATAATGTAAACATCTACTGAATGCCTTACTGAATTTATTTCTTATTGGACATCATAGTGTGCTCTTAACACTTGCTACATTCTTTTTGGCCTGGATTAGGCTACTAATTATTTCTCAGGAGAAGTAGCATTGCTGCCAGGGCAGATTAGAGATATATCTATCTCTGTTCTCCTGAGAAGTCAGACTTCTCTCTTCCCCATACTAACAGTTGTAAAAATGAAGAACTGAAGACTGACTTCAAATTAAAGTGAGTCAAACGTAGACAGTGGGTACACTAGAGTGTATTACTGAGAGGACACATCAATGTCGTGTCTACATTCGAAACGTTTTTTTGACTGATGTCTGTAAAGCGCCTCTCGAGCGACTCTGCTGACTCACATAGAGTAGAGTGATGTGCGAGAGTGACACCACACAAATTGTTTGTGTGAGGAGCAGGCTAGTCATTCGTGCCGTTCAGTCTCCCAAGGTGTAAATTAGTATAAATTCAGCTGTTTTGAACCAATAAAACTCCCACCTCATAATGCAGATCACTCTCATGATACACAGCCTACCTTGTGACAAATCCTTTGTCAGAGCAGTGGGCATGTGCATTTAGAAAGATAATTTCAGTTATTTATTTATTTATTTTTTAATTGGGCACGAATGACACACACAACTGCCATGTCACGAGTAAGCACACCTCAGGGCCTCAGATGGGAAAGTGACAAACTGTCTCAGCTGATGACGCATGAGAGGAGTCAGGCAAAAGCTCAAAGGGAGGAGAAATACCAGCCTGAAACGGAGCTGGTCCACCAGACTCTTAAAAAAATACTAAAAATCTTGTTCAAGATGTCAGAAAGGAATGCTTTACTGATGTCATTATAGTCAGACTTGATGTACTGTATTTTGTTTTGAGCGCTGCTTTGATCACAGATATGCACAGATGATTGTGTGGTTTGTTTGTGCTGGAAGTTACTTTGCATGAAAACGTTGCAAAGAAACCATCACAAACAGTCTGTTTGACAATATGATGCGTTAGGTGGGCGGTTTCATTGTGTTTAAGATATTTCTACACAAGATGTATTTAACCTCAGACATTGTTCTTGTCATTTTGTGTTGTCCATCAGTTTGAAGAGCTCTTTCCCTCACACTCTCTCTTCTCTGTTTTCTCCGGGGGGCAGCGTAATCATGACCGGCTCGTACAACAACTTCTTCCGCATGTTCGACCGCAACACCAAGCGCGACGTGACACTGGAGGCCTCGCGCGAGAACAGCAAGCCACGGGCCATTCTCAAGCCGCGCAAAGTGTGCGTGGGCGGCAAGCGCCGCAAGGACGAGATCAGCGTGGACAGCCTGGACTTCAGCAAGAAGATCCTGCACACCGCCTGGCACCCGTCCGAGAACATCATTGCCGTGGCCGCCACCAACAACCTCTACATCTTTCAGGACAAGGTCAACTAGAAAGCCCCCCAAAGCTCCCCTCTCCTCCAAACCTGCTTTAAAGCCCATCCTACCTTCTCACTCATTTTTCTCTTTCTCTCTCTCTCTTTTTTCTGCTCTATCTTTCTTTTGGCTTCTGGTGTTGATCTCCTGGGAGAGCTACGATTGACAGGTGTCAGTCACTCCTGTATGAGGAGAGGGAAGAGACAAGGGGAGCAGGAGGGGTCCTGGTTTGCCAGCTTGTGCTGCATTGTGTAAATGTAAAGGGGTGGACACTGTCGTCCCCCCTTCAAACAAAAACAAAAAAAAAAGAAAAAGAAAAAATGGAAAAACAAACAAAAAACTAAACAAAAAGACTGGGACTACCATGGCTGTTGCCTCTACTACATTCTTCCTTGTTTATTTTATTTTATTTTTGACCTCTATTTTTTGGTTTCAAATGTATCCCTGACCCTTCCCTTTTCCAGGTGTAGGTTTGGGGCCGGACATTAATTGCAACGTGATGAGACTGGTTATCTTCAACGTTCCTGCGTTTAGAACAGGACTCGTTTGACAGGAATAGGTCAAGCTTGATGGCTTGGCCCGCAGACTTCATGAAACTCAACTTGATTTGAATGTGATAAACAATGGAACGAGTGAAATGCGTTTTTTTTTTTTTTTTTTTTTAAATCATTTGATTTTAATTGTCGCTGCAAAGCTGGTTTGGGAGCTTGATGTGTCTAAGACCCCCTCAGAATCTTCTCCCCTTACCCCTCCTGTGAAGCTGTCTATTATTTATTATTTTATTTATTATTCTCTTGACTCCATGGAGGTGCATGTGTTGTACAAGCACCTGCAGAGGGTTGGGATATGCTACGAGATAGGATTGATTTGAGAGAAAACAAAAAGAAACAAACAAAAAAAAAATGTAGCAATGATCTGCTTTTGTTCTATAATTTTTCTAAAGAAATAAAAAAAAAAATGTATGGTACAACCATGTGCATTCAGTTTTTGTTTTCATGATCCTGCTTTGTAACTGATACAATAACAGAACTACTAGGACATACTGGTAAAATGCTGTGAAATAGCATGTTTTCAATGTATTACACCTTTTCTCTCAAGCCTATTTTTCTTCATTCTCTTCAATTTGATCAACAGAGCACACACAGCATCTTCCTCGAAGTGTAATGCATTGAGTGGTCGATGCCAGTTTCGTAGGTACAAGACTGCCCCCTAGTGCACGTCACTGGTAGAGCACATGCCCATTCCCCTAACTGGTGCATCACGCTCTGTCCAGAATGCCAGGTGGGCACTGCTGTGGATACCAGACCCTGTGGAAAACATTATGGCAAAGTTATCCAATCACAGGAATGGACAGTTTGCTGAAAAACTGTCATACTAGTCATATACACATGGCTGTAGTGAATGGAATAAGCTATGCCAGGAGTGGTCAAATTTCTCTTCTTGCGGGCCACATACTGACAAATCTAAATCAAAATTACGTTTTTAACCAGTTTCAAGTGAAAATGTGACTGCTTTTTAGATCAGAAAATCCACAGGCTGTCTAATGATATACTGCTTAATGATACTATTAATAAACATCTCACACCAGTGCTGAAACTATGATGTGCGATGGATATCCAGCATAATATTAGATTAATGTAACAATGGGCCACATGAAATTACATTTTTTGACTTCATGGCAGGCTGCATGAAAGAGAGAAGAGGGCCGTAATTGGACCCGGGCTGTAGTTTGACAACCCCTGATCTATGCTACCAACTAATAATGGAAATAATTACAGGTTGGGACTGGCAAATTCACTAATAATCAGAATTTGTGTAAAGAAAAAAAACATAGAGGCATAGCTCTTTCTACCCAATATCAGTGGTAAGTAATTCACATGAGCCAGATTTTATAAACTTCAACAGAAGAGATTGAATTTATTCCAGTAAACACAAACAAACAAAAACAAAACACAGTCGCAATGCCTGAAAACACACACACAAATTACAGGCACAACCGCGAGAGCTTGTGTATGGGTAAAGCACACGACTAAGGCCCTCTCGCAGTCGTTATCCTCAGATTCCGGTCATGCATTCAAACAAAAATGCATTTACGTCCGACTTCATAACGTCTTTGCCACATCCGTCACGTGGCTCGACAACACTGAACGCAGCACCACTCTCCCCTTCTCACTTCATAGCGCTTGGGATTGGGGTGGCAGGGAAATCTTATTAGCCTGCGTGCCAGCCCCCCTCACATCACACATTCCCACTGGCCCATACCACTGGGCTCAAAGGCAAACTAAAGTTCGGGGGGGGGTGTCATACACGCATCATGTATTTTTTGAAGGGGAAGTCCAGAAGCTAGGGTCCAAGTCTTTGCTAAAAGGGAGTTTGGGGGTGTTGTGGGGTCTTCACTTGGTGGAGCGGCGGGTAGGTTCTGATGCAGTGGGGGGAGGTGGAGGTCCACGGCGATCGAGATCCTCGATGTAAAAGTTGATGAGCTTGCGCCGTTCCTCGGGCACGCAGTCCAAAACCAGGTAGCGCTTGTCGTTCTGCAGGACTTTCTCAATGTCCTTCAGGTGTTGGTCAGACTCCTGGATCAGCTTCCTGGACCTGGCAGAACACCAAAGAAATTCAAACCACAGATTTTACAGCAAATTACCAGAATGGTATTTGTTTGCCATTGTCAAGACAAATCAAAGTGGGAAAAACATCAGCGACAAAATAGACACAATACCTGTTCATGCCAATTACAAGAACAATCTTTAACACCATCATCATACAGAAACCTAACCATTTTTAATATAACATTTTCCTGGGGACTATTTTAAGAGTTCTGGCCCACAACACCCCGAAACTCCCTTTTAGCAAAGACTTGGACCCTAGCTTCTGGCCTTCCCCTTTCTGTTCTCTTTAAAAATGTGAAATTTCTTTTCAAATACAAATTCCACAAAAATAATTGGGAGAAATCAGAAAATGGAAAAAAAGAAATTGGGGCTTACTTGTACGTGATGAACTTGGTCTCCTTCAGAAGTGTCCTGAAGTCAGCCTTGGCTATGATGTACTTGTCTTTGATGTAGTCTTCGAATTCCCTCTGTTTCTTCTACATGAGGGCAGAGAAAATATGAGAATTCAGCACATGAAACATTCATGAAAAGTATAAAGATTTTACCCTCCAGGCTTTAAAAACAAAAAAACAAAAACAAAAAAAAAAAAACACTCCTGCCTGACTAGTCCACTTTGAATTCCAGTCCAGTACATGTGAATGGGCTGCATGATTCCTGCATCAGACTGTGCTCTCAGGGCGGTGCTGTGGGGCATTTGGCGGGACTTACCCTCTCGCTGCTGGAGAACTTGATGCAGCGGGGGTCCTCCTTAATGATCTTCCTCACCTCCTTCCAGGTGGTCGTCAGTGTGATCTGTAACGGATGAAGCGCCATGAGCACATCAGTGTGTTGGGGAAACAGTGGACGTATGCAGCGTCTGTACAGACTAGAATATAAATCCAGACGCCGCAGCTGCAGAAAGGCCTTTGATTTATGCAACGGGCTGCAACATAGCAAGCATACTTTTTAAGCGCCATACTGCAGCTTGGTGCTACATTTAATTTAGCAATTAGCATAATCACTTTACACAGCAGGTATGTAGTACTGGATACGCCTTCTCTACAGCTGTGTGGGGTTTGGAGTACAATCACTCTTGGTTTTACAACGCTGTGTGTGTGCTTAGCACACATAGTATGGTTCTCCAACCAGTCTGTGTAGATGTGTGAAATGATACTGGTTACGTAGCATGGTGTTTATTGTAGTGCAGTAGAACTGTTTTAAGGGCGAGGAGTCACAAGTGTTGTGTTCGATAGTTTGCCCGTGAGGTTTTCTGTGAGTAGAGTGTGGTTGTCTCACCACAGCCGTCTCGTCCAGGAGCTGCCTGAAGTGCTCCTTCTTCTTCTTGGTAAGCGCCTCCACGTGCTCGTTGAAGAGCTTCTCCTTCTCGTCGCGCTCCAGCAGCGAGGACGACTCCCAGCGGTGGTCCTTACGCAGGTTCCGCCTCGTCTCCGCCCATGACACATCTGTCGACCTCACCTGCAGAGTCACAAGGACCACAAGCACCAATTTATCACAAACGCACTTCAAATATGCAAATGCACTGAGTAAAAAACACAGCCAGTGTTTGTGCTGTTAGTTTCACTACTCGAGCATGGCTGATGGGACTAATCAGATAATTATGAAATTCCTGATAAGCTTGTTGAAGTGTTCCATTTGTTCAGTTGAGTACAGTGAAGCATAAAACGTGATTTTACTGCAAATGAAATAGGACAGGAAGAGTAATAACTTTAAAAACAAAACATTTAGGAAAAAAAAAAAAAAAATACATCACTGAATGATTACAACAGTACTTTCTAATGAGATATTCAAAGCCTTTTTGAGGACTCAACCTTTATGAACATATCTGAGGGATTTTTTTTAAACTTCCGTTAGGGCTGCTCGATTTACTTTCTAAAGCTGGGGTTGTGCTTCCCTGAAAATAATCAGATTTCCATCATGCTGTTTTCATGGTTGTTGGAGGGCGTCATCAGGGCACAATGGCGTTTTTCAAACACCAAGTGTTTGAACCAAGACACAAGGAAGAGATGCCCAAGACAAACAACCCTTGTTTAAACAAAAAAGCTACCATCGCTTTCGGTGACGCACCATATCGGACATCAAGGCCTTGAAGTGCTGAATGGCCTCCTCTCGCTTGTGCTGCTCGCGCTCCCGGTCGATCTCTTTCGTCTGCTCGGAGCGGGCCTTCTGGACCTCGCGCTCGCGCTCCCGGAGGCTCGCCTCGATCCGGGCCTGTCGCTCCAGCTCCTTCTCCTTCTCGGCGTCCATGTTCTGCAGACAAGAGGAACGGCAGGGTTTCAGAGACATGCATGTGCACACAACGTTAGCAGAGGACAAACACTCTCTAGAGAGGGAGAGATGCGGTGAGAGACTCTTGTTCATATTCATAGGCTGTATGTATGTAGAGGTGCTTTGTGTCGTGATTTAACAGGTTAAATGTCTCCTGAGACAAGCTCAATGGGATCAAATCCAGACTAACACTGTGGGGAAATGATATTGACCAGAAGTGCACAAGAAGGCATAGCCAGGCTAATGTAGAGGTGCTTTGTGTGGTGATGTTTATGATAAGTCAATTTTTGCTTGCATGAAAACCAAAAAAAAAAAAAAAACAAAAAAAACGCCTTCAGTCCCCTGCCGTGAAATGAATCGATCCTTGAGAAGAGGTAAAGAGAACAGAAGTGTTGGCGGTCCCCACCTTTGCTTGTTTCTCGACATACTGTTTGTAGAGGTCCTCGCGGGCGGCGGAGCTCTCCACGGCCTTGTAGCGCGGGTCCGTCTCCACCTTGTCCTTCACTTTGGCCCAGCGCTGCTGCACGTCAATGTGGTGGTCGCTCAGCAGGTCGAAAAAGTCCTGCTTGACCTGCGGGGACACAGCAGAACAAATCAGCAACCAAATTTTTGTTTGTGTCTTTGTTTTGGCTTCTTGCTACCCATCGTAGGTATAGTTAGCAACAAGCTAGTTCACAGTGCAAGCTTTGTAAATAATCTCAGATGTTGTTAAAATTAGCACTACATCAGCAGGCATTACTTTGTAGGCAGGTAGAACAATTGGCTGGCAGAAAACCCGTAATGGTAATTTGCTCGTTAATAAATAATGCGAATAACTTGGCTACTGAGAAGTGCTATGTCTCTGTTAGCAACATTAACAAAATGATAGAGAGACAAAGCCAAACAATTTTTTTGTGATTGTATCGGTATGTGGGTATTCTTGTGCCACTCCAACCAGTCTTTGGTGGTGTGTGTAGGAGTGCCGTTGGAGAACTGTTAAAGGTAAAACTCTGAATATAACTGCGTGTTTGTGTATTGATGGTGTTGCAGGACCATAAATTAGGCCATAGCCAGGCTAGAACTGCCGAGTGCTTCGGCTCAATTTCTCATTTAGCTACCACACTGCATCAGGGATCTATACGAAGGCTTAAGTTTCCACCGAACCTGTGATTATACAGGGTAGATTCAGACCTATACCACATTAGAGGTCAGTTAGATGAATGAACCGAGAGTTATGCATGGTAGAGAGGGACAGACAGACAGACAGACAGACAGTGTGACAGAGAGACACTCCTTGCATTTATAGATAGATGTATAACAATGAGAGACATAAACTCTCTTTTTGGGTCAGTGTATGTGTGAGTGTGTATTTTCTCTTTTAACCCATATTATATGCTACACCAGGAAACATGTATATGAGCAGCAGGCAGAGCGATTTGTAATATAAGCATTTTTCTCTGGTATTTCTTGTGATCTTTAAGCTGCCCTACAGTAAGAGATGGAGTCACAGGGGGTTATTAGAGATGCTGACCTTTTCAGTTCTGTTCTTGGAGTCCTCCTTCTCCTTCTTCCTCAGAGCGGTCATGAACTCAACATAGATGGCCTCACGGTCCTTCATTTTTTCAATGGCCTTAAAGCGGGAGTCTCTGGCATGCTTGGCAGCAAACTCGCTGAAAGTCATCCTTTGAAAGGACAAAACACAGCACATTTTAACAATCCAAAAAAATAAATTAATTAAAAAAATAAACTTCTGCACATCATTAAATAAAAAGCCTGCACTTTATTAGCACCAGAAGTCACAACAACAGCCGGCTTCCAACCCTGTCCAGTTTGTTCTTATTCTGTCAGCTCATCATCAAGAACTCTAACCTGCACCCTCAGAGAAAGTGAACCATGGCATCACCTTTAAGGTGCCATATTCTACTGACCTGGCATGCAGCTTGGAGTCCTCCATCATCTTCCTGAAGTCCTCCTTGGCCTGCATCAGCTTGTTCTTCTTCTCCTTGCGTTCCTCCTCGGCGCGGGTCTTCACATACTGGTCAAACACCTGCGAACCATCACAAGGAGTTCCTTCTAAGCTTGCTCTAGTCAAACCAAACGGAACTGTAGAGCATGTACTGACATTGTTACAGCATGCCATTATGACCAGCTAAAGCTCAGTCTTAAGGGCCGTTCACACCTGGAAAGGTAACTATAAAGATAACTGCAACTATAACGATATTTCTATCCACACTGACCAATGATAACAGAGGTCTGTCCTCATGTGGATTAACTAATGTCTAAAATTCCATGGTTTCTGACCGGCCTTTTCTGCAGGGTGCAAACAAGAACAGTGCATTTGTCTCTTCTGAGAGGCTGTGATGACTGTGGCCAGGGTGCATCCATAGGATTATTTCAGCATCCACCAACACAAAACCACCAGCAGTGCAAAATGACTTGATATTTTCCTTACTAAGTTATCCTCATTCGCATTATCCAAACAACACCAACAATAACACCACTGATGAACATTTTCACGGTATGGCTACTGTAAGTACCTGTTTCCTCTCCTTGGAGTTAAGCAGGAGGTAGCGAGGGTCAAACACTATCTTATGCAGCTCTTTCTCCCAGGTGGAAAAGGCAGAGACCTATAGCAGGGGAAGGGAACAGTCATTTCAAGATGCCGAGCACATGAATTTACCAACATCACATAGCTAAGAAAGACACCTTTTCAAACATTGTGACGGCATCAATTTGAAGACAGCATACAGAGAAAACGTTTTTTTTTTAATGTTCAAATCCATTCTACTGGC
>JAVQKI010296529.1:0-15913 GCA_036025975.1 Nematalosa erebi
ACACACACACACACACACACACACACACACATCAACACAGTGAACACACACAAATTCACAACAATATCATATTTCAAATCCCACAAGGAAACCAGCACAGAGTAAGATAAGACATTTTATTTTTAAAGATCACCTCCAGGGAATACCCAAGAATCACAAATATACCAAAGACCATCTTAAGCCTTAACAGAATGAAAGACATAATATGAGTGGTCAGTTCACCATCAAAGCCCAGACGGCCTCTCAGAAATTAAATCAAAGAGCGCTAGACCACACTTAGCATTTACCACTGCATGAAAGGTTATATTTGAGCTTCAAAAGTAGTCCACATACGTTTCTCAAGGACATTCAGTGCATAAGATTAAAGTAAAAAAATATATATATATAAAGATTCACAAGCTGTGGTGCATAGATGGCATAAGATGCAGTGCTGCTGGGGCAACATTCATGTGATCTCATCTTGAGCTAGTGCCTGTAGAGAAGCCTAAATGTCAGGGACAATCAGAGGCCTCCAATCCCATTAGTCAGTGAAATTAGCCGGCAATTGTGCGGCACGTTTAATCAATGCTGAACAGCGGTGAACTTTGGCACAAAGCAGGCCAGGGGTGTGTGTGTGTGTGAATGTGTGTGTGTGGGGGCACCCAGTACATGCGCCGCAAAAAGGCCACCGAAACAAACAGATACCGATAAGCCAGCCGTGATCTATGAAACCGGGAAGAGAATGATTGAGACTAGGGGCTGTGAGGTGGACACACACACACACACACACATACACACACACACACACGCACACCCTCCTTCTGATGGGATCTATAATGTGTTCATCAAAAGGAGGCTCTAACCACTTCAGCGGAGTCTGGTTATGTTCAAATTTCTGTCAAGGAGGGAAGCTACAGTATAACCTCGTTATGCACAGACACTGATTTCAACTATAGTTTACAATGACTAAATCACTTGAACATGTGACTAAACTGGGGGCCACGCACCTCGTATAATGACACTACTGACCCATATTTGCCTATAAACAGGGTGTGAGTGGGTAACATGCAAACGCGACCGCTCTATCGGTCATTAGAGCTGAGGTCAGTGGCACAGTAGCAGGCGTGCCATTCACCATGACTGACTAACGAGCCCAAATCTGATTACACTCTTGACATCTGCCGCCACACTGCTGACCTCATGTCGCAAATATGTCTTCACATGTGCTTGTATTATCCATCTGTGAAAATGTGTGTGTGTGTGTGTGTGTGTGTTTTGCCAATACCAGACAGAAGTAAGATGATACCTTATCAGATGAATCTAATTACTGACTCAGACTGCAACAGTCATGTCTATTCTGTGGTTTCCCTCACTTCCAAACAAACACACACACGCACACATGCATGCACACTCAGATATGGCACACCATGGAGACATGGAGACTGGCTCAATACGCACCCAAGTCCCCAAAGACCTCCAGACAGGCATGAATGGAGTTTGCGGAGGAGAATGAAGGGAGAGAGAGAGGGGGGGGGGCTCACTGATTAAATTTCCCAGGGAAAGTGAGCCTGATCCAGCGGCTAATGAATCTGTAATGAAACTGTGGAATGCTTCGCTGGGTGTGGAGCAGGAGCCTCTCCTCCTCCTCTTCCTCCTCTCTGGCTGTCTGGTAGCCCCGAGAGCAGAGGCAGAGACAGTGGGAGAGGCCGAGGCTTTGGGGGAGAAACATTGCATAATGGAAAAGCAGGACTGCATGTTCCACCAGCAAGCGACAGGGTGAGATGGGAGAGCCTCGATAAGAGTTTGAAAAATCTTCCAATAATAGAGGTCACAGCCCACCACACTCTGCCTCACACACACACACACACACACACACACACACACACACACACACAAACAGACTCCTGAGTAAGCATGTTTAACTAAGAGAAACGACCACTGGGAGTGTTTTCAGTCACTACAAGCACAGGTCCTTGGCTAGGGCCAAGAGACGGATGAGGCTGGCTAATGTCCAGAGGCGACCACTTTGTTTTTGTCTTCTATCAGCCCAACGGCACCCAAAACCTGCCATCTGCTGGCTGCAACACAGAACTGCAACAGTAGTCTCCAGCTGCAGATAGCAAACAGGACTCCGAAATTGTATTTAATAGTTGTTGACCCACAGATGTTGCTGGCATGCCTTTTTAACAGGCTAAGCCCGGATTTGAGCAGAATAACTGTAAAGTATCCTTACACTGTAAATACAACATCATCACCTCCCCCCAAAGCCCTGCCACAGTGCCTCCTCTAAGAGCCTTTGGGGGCCAAGCACCCTGGTAAACAGATGATTACCACTCAATGGGAGCGGGTTGAGTCCAAACACACATATAAGCCCACACAAAACCGTTTGACTCGGATTCCAAACGTGGAATCAGAGGGTGCTCAGTTGGACTAGGATGGTGCTAAAGCAGCGGCAGATTTGAGGAATGTCATCCATAACCAAAACAAATAAACAAAACCAAAGATATAAAGACTGTGTGTAGACCTTTTTTAGGGATAATTCAAAACATATCTATACCCTGCACCTGGGATGTGCACAAGGTTTTTTTAGCAGTTTAAGCCGTGGTACTCACAGGGGTAGGACATGCGGCGCCTCCAGCCCAGGCAGTCGAGGCCGATGGGGGTGCTCTGGGAGAGGCAGTGGGAGCGCAGGGGCGTCCCAGTGAAGGGCTCCATGGCGGAGAGAGAGAGATGAGCCCTGGCCTGTAGTTGGAGAGAGGAGATAGAGAGAGAAAGAGTCACACTAAGGATTACAGGAACCCTACTGGGGCTTTTAATCAGCTTTAAGTCAAATCTAGAAGGTCGCTGCTTAAAATCTCAAGTAAAATGTTTTAAATTGTTTGTAGGTTCTTATTAAATCATGTTTTAAATCCAAGATCTATTTCCTTTCTTAAATGTTTTTTGTTGAGGAACAATGACAGGAGAAACTTAGAAGAAGGTTGTCAGAAGCCAGAAAACAAAGTAGCTGAGATGAAGACGTGTGGAAGAGATGTTCAGGCAGACAGGAGCAAGAAGGCAAGAAGGCCAGACCTGGAGAGAAGCCCGTGCTTGCAAGAGGCGAAGCCACAGCGTGGAGATGACAGATCAGGAGGAGGAGAAGGAGGAGAGCCAGAACACCAGTTCAGATACAGCACATGAAGCAGAGCAAGAGGTGGAGGAGGAGGAGGAAGAGAGAGAAGAGGTGAAAGAGGAGCGCGCTCGTTGAGGCACGGACGGACAGACCCACGCTTGACAGGTGATGACACAGCTCTTACTTTCTCCATCTCCTCCGGGAGCTGGGAGTTGAGCTCGCGCACAGCGCGGGCCAGCTTCCGCTTGCGGTTCTTCTCCTCCTCGATCCACAGGTCGTCCGAGCAGCACTGCCGCCTGCGGAACGGCTGGCAGTGCTCCTGCCCGCCGACCGTGCCTGTGTCCGACACTGATCGGGTGGGGCCTGGTTTCCGGGCAATCCGTCGCGGGGTGTCCACCAGTTCCATCAGCCTCTTGGCTGGCGTCATTGCGGCAGGTCTACTGCCATCCGTTGAGGCCTTTTTGAGGGCACAGAAAGCAGTCAAACCCTCTGGCTCCTTTTGTGTAACACCTACATATAAAACTCTGTCATGGCACGCAAAATCAAATCCCTCAACTTGTTCCTATTCTTTAGACTTGTCATTTCTTTAAGATTGTGGTGCCTATTGAATTCATTCCTGCCCCCGGGGCTTAGTGCCTTGCAATGCCACAACAGGTGCCAAAACAAAAAAACATTTCAGCTTTACTGTTGAGTCACCCTGGCACGAGTGCCATGGTACACAGAAAAAACCCGCTTTTCCAGACAACACCAGAATAGGCGAGCACATTTCCTGTGACTGTAATTACAGAGCTAAGAAAAGCCGTTAGGGCTCTTTTCCTCCCAGCAGGGAACTTTGAATCCCTATCATTGTGCCTGGCTGCAGTTCACAGGTTGCCCCTAGATGGAGCCAGACTTTTAACTTTCATGCCTGCTCAACTAGGAAGCAACAGGCATGGCTGTTTGCATGCTAACACTGTCCAGGCTGAATGGAAATCTACCACGGCACTGACAAGCATGGAAAAAAGAGCTGACTTGGGCTTTTAAATCTTCATCCCCTCTCGCTGTGCTTGTGTTGGGAGGCAAGAGGCGAGATAAAGAAAGTCTTGTTCTACCTCTGCCCTTCAAAGGCAAATACGGAAACACGCATAGCTTAGACACAAACACAAACACATACACACCCCCACACACACACACAGATACAGACAGACTCACAGCCACGGCACACACATACTTGTGGGTACACACGCACACACACATACAAACACGCACACACACATACACACACAAACAAACACACACACACACACACACACACACACACACAAGCATGCTAACATTTTGAGTAAAAGGGACTGGGGCTGTTGTGAGTGAGTGGCTCATCAGTTAGTTATTTATATTCAGGCTTCAGTGCCATGCTGGACACAGCCAAGGCAGGGAGAAGGAGAGCAAACACTTGTGTGTGTGTGTGTGTGTGTGTGTGTGTGTGTGTGTGTGTGTGTGTCTGTGTGTGTAGCTGGCTCTCGCCCAACCGTAAACAAGCCCTCTTTATCCTCCTCATCCAGAGTGACGCGGGGCACACTGGCAGGCTCCAGCCCTCAATCATAATGTTTTTAGGGGAGAGAGGGAGTTAGACTCACTGGCAGGTATTCCTTCTTTACTCATTAACTTGCACACACATCCGTGCATTAATGTAGGGCTACAGAGACACATTTTGATGTGTTTGTTTTAGTTTTGCAAATAGCATGCCATTGTTTCATTTCTCTTTGCCTCTTTACAAATGTACAAAACCAACTGGTATGGTAATTGGAGTGGACCTTGTCCAAGTTCTCAACAGAATGTCTTTTCTTCACTGGACTGCACCGGTTTGATTTTGATTATGTGATACAAGGGCGTCTTTTGAAACCCAAATCCATTGGAAACTGCTCATTTGAAACAATCTCTTTGTGGTTCTCAGATTGGACAAATTGATTTGAATTGATTCACTGACCCGACAGAATATATCATCAATCTGGCTTAGCACAGAATAAGTTACACAATATCTCCCACCACATCTTTTCATCATCTGTACAAATTTAAGTCAGTGCATAAAAAATAACTAGAGCACAAGGCTCAAAGTTTAAAGTTCATAGTCATGCTCATGACCATGCACTTTACATTTATATAGTGAGTCGCAACAACTTACCTCAAAGTCATTACAGGATGTGGATGTGACCAAACTGTTTTGGGACTGGCCTTCCACTGGCCCATCCTGGCCAATAGGGTCCATGGGGCTTAGGGGACTCAGTGAGCCCATGGGCCCTGCTTTAGGCTTCAGAGTCTTGGGCCTCTCCGGGGGCTCCGAGAGCGCCTCCACACTCATGCCTTGGCCCAGGAGGATGAGCGAGAGGGCGCTGGAGCGCGCAGGGCCGTAGCGAAAGTTCCGCCGCTGGCTAGCTGGCCTGGGGCTCATGTGAGGTTTGGGGCTCATGGGCCTTATGGGGCCATCCACGCTCTCGTTGGTCCCAGGCGAGCGTGCAGACACGTGATTTGCTGAGGCTCCAAGAGAGCCAGGGCTCAAGGGGGACAAGGGGGTGGAGTCGGTGTAGGGCGGGGCCTCCGAGTCGTCGGAGGACGGAGGGCCCGAGTCCGAGAAGCTGATTGACAGTCCGTTAGGAGGAGCTTTCCTCCGACGCCCCTCAGACTTGCTCCCTTGGGCTGAGTCGTCTGAGACTTCCTGAGCCTGGATGCCCCTCTTGGTGAGGGGGTCGGTGTGACAGAGGGTGCGGGGGCTGCTGGGTGACCCGGGAGTGCTCAGCCTCTCTTGGGCCGAACGCGTAGCGTAGTCGCTGTGCACCTGCCGCGTGCCGCCCTTGGTTTGTTCGCCCTCCGGCACCGACATGGTGCGTCGCAGCAGCTCCGCTTCTTTGGCCCGCCGCAGTTTCCTCCAGGACTGCTTCCGGGGGCTTGGGTCGTCCCCCTCGGCCCGCTCCAGAGCGCCATGCTCCTCGCTTTCCCTATCCATCGCGTGGGACTCAAACAAGCTGGACAGGGACTTGTGTGCCTGGGCAAAGCGCAGACGTAAGCTGAGGCTGTCACTGCTTTTGCTCCTCTTGTAGTTCAGTGCATCGGGACCACCGGGGCCTCCTTTGCCATGCGTCGACTCGGAGCTCCCTTCCTTGTCTGCTTCCTCCCCGCCCTGGCTGTAGAGCTGACGGACGTGTCGCGTGCGAGGTCCAGAAGGGAAGAAGCCATGGTCCTCATCTTCCTCCCCATCGAGCTGGGATGCAGCGAAGGCCTGCTGGACCGTCTGGTTGAGGATGTCGCCCTTGTAGAAGACGTCATCGTCAGAATTGTCCCGTTCCATATCTCGAGGCTCAAGGCTATGCGTGCGGTAAAACAGGAGATCGACTCCGCCATCTGAGGGCTCCCTGGGCATCTTCTTACCGTCCTTGGAGGTGCTCTTTCCCTTCCTGAAGGAGGGCATCTTGGCAAAGACAGAGAACTTGGAGCTCTTGCCCGAGTGGTTGCCCTTTCCCTTACTCTTTGTGGGTTTGTGCTGGCTGCCACCCCCACCTGTGTGTGCCGCGTAAAGCTCATCCGTCTCCTCGCTGTTTGTGCTGGTGGTGTCCAGATCCTGAGATGAAGCTGTCGGACTCCTCCTACGTCTCTCTAGGCCCATGTCTTCTTCAGGCTGCAGGGTTGCGAACTTTTCGCTCCCGGGGTCGGCCTCGGGTGCACAGGGATTGCAGTGCTGCCGTTCCGTCTCCGTCAGACAGGAGAGCTCTGCTTTGGGTTCGTTAGCAGCAGGAGTCTGTAGGCACAAGACGGGCACGTCGGAGGAGAAGACGATGGCGTCCCTTCCCTCTCGCTCCTCCCCGGCTGGCTTCATCCCTCCTCCTCCTCCTTCTCCTCCTCCTCCTCTTTTGTCCCGTTCACCCTCGCTCAGCTCCTCATCCTCAGCCACCACTGAGCTCTCCTGGGAGCGATCTGTCTCCAGAATGGGCTCGAGGCTGGGCACAGAGAGAAGTCCGATTCCCGAGTCTGGGTATGGGTGCCTAACGATCCTTACTGTCGTCTGGATTACATGTGAAACTGAACAGAATGTACTGTAGTCCAACTCAGGGCAATCACTGCTACTACTGTCGTTGGTGTTGGTGCCATTATAGTCAGTTATAGGCTTGGGTTTCTGTGCTTCACCCTCCTCCTCCTCCTTCTCCTCTGCCTCTTTATTGTCAAACTGCAACTCCCTTCTCTCCAAATAACACGTTAAAGGCTCAGGATTGTCCCCATTTTCCTGGTTTGGCTGGGGAAAATCCGGGGTGGTGTTAGCATCGCTGTCTAGCCGGCTACTGTCTTCTGTATACCCTGCGGGCCGTGGTGAATGTATGTGTTGTGAGAGACTTTCGCTGTCGAGACAGCAGTCCTGTGGAAGTTTCTCCAGTGCATCCACTTCAGCTAAAGTGAACTCACAGTGCACAACATCAGTCTCATCTCCTAACCCAGACAAGGCAGAGTCCTCACTGCTCCAGTAAGGCTCAAAATCGAGGGGGCACAGCAGATCCCCCGAGTCCTCTTCTTCCTCCTCCTCTTCCTCTGTAGGGCTACCAGGCCCTGGGGGGCTGGGGATCTCCCAAGGCGAGTCTGTGGTTGGTGCTGTGGCCTCAGACTGGGATGGGGTGTGCAATGTATCACTGTCCGCAAAGCTGCCTTCAGTTCTGTCGACGGAGAAAAGCTCCAGGGAGAGGTTGCAGCTAGCGGGCTGAGCACTACTGGGGCCCACAACTGGCTTGGTGTTGTTGTTGGAATCAGACTGTGAGGACTTCCCGCAACGGCGAGGCACCAGCTCATCCAGCTGCGACTGGACCTGTTTGGAGAGAGCAGAGTGGGTGTCTAGAGTGATCTCTATGGTGCGGAGATCGGAGGCCAGCGTAGCGATGATGTCCGCCTGAAGAAGCTCCGTCTCACGAGGGCTCCCGGCGTCATGGAGGTTTCCGCACGCCTCTGTCCTGTCGCCTGGTTCAGCTTGTGCCGAAAAGAGATCGTTGGTGACTTGAACAGAAACGTCCCTGTTGTGCTGTGTCAGCTCTTCGACACTACTACCCTCTAAGCCATGCTGTCCTTTGCTATCTGGGAGCTCTCGTGTATCTGAGTTTGATTCTGAGGATTGTTGTGTGTGCTCCACATCCTGTTCTTGTTTTAAGTAAACATGGTGGCTCTTTTTCTCCTCCTCCTCCTTCTCCTCCTTCTCTTCGTTGTCTTTCTCTTTGCTCTCCCCCACTGATAACGCCTGCTCGTTTTGCTTCCCCTTGTTTTGGGCCTGGGTGGTGGACAAAGTAGATTGCCTTACATCACAACTTTGTGAGGGAGCGACATTGAAGTCTCTGTGGGGGAGGGGTGAACATTCCTCAGGCTGTTTCACAGTGTTAGATTGTGCAATTATGTCTGAACTGGACTCTGTGTGCAGGTTGATGAACTCATCATTACAATGATGCTCAGCAGCACACTTAGGCAAGACTGTCTCCTCACAGGTAGATGATGAAGGGTCAGTGGATTCTTTGCAATTGACGTCCTCTTTGACTAGACCCTCTGGAGTCGGAATGGCATCCTCACTATCCTCTGGCTGTGACTCTTGCTTTTGCTCTGTTTGCAACTGTTGTTGTTGTTCTTCTTCTTCTTGGCTTGTTGTCAACACCACCCTATCTGCCTCTGTCCTCCCGCATGAGGGAGGGTCAGACAGTGGCTGTGACTCAGATGCAGAGGACTCGGGGTCGGGACCAGGATGAGGAGCTACTGGGGGAGGAAGTCCAGCCTCCTTGGGCGATGTTGTATCTGTAACGGTTGGATCTGTCCCACAGAGGGGATCCGGTTCCGCGGCGGTGCCCACACACACCTGGGACTGGACACTCAATACGCCTGTTTCACTGCGGAGCTTTGTGTCTGTGTCTGGGTTAGGCCGCTGGTCTGAGTGTGTAAGATTCTGACTGGCTGTGGATGTGCTTTGTGTTTGTGTAACAGGTGTGTCAGTGTCGGGATTCTCTATGCTGGGATGGCTTTGATGTGAGATGCTGCAGTGTGTGTCAGTGCTAAGCGCAGAGCTGGTGTCAAAAGACTGTGCTGCTTCAGAATGGGACGAGTCTATGCTTGTCGTTGTCTCTGTGTGCTGTGAGATTTCAGACGAGATCTGTGTCTCTAGGCTACAGGCTTCTGAGCTGGTTGTGCAGACTGTGTCAGTACTATCACATGAGTTTGTGCTGGGGTTTTCTAGACAGTGCTGTGAGACATCCCAGGCTGTGCTTTGTGCATTGGGGTTGACTGTGCATACTGGGATTCCTGTAGAGGTGCCTGTGCTGCAGGTAGTTGCTATGCTGTCCCTGTCTATGTGGTTGGGGCGGTCTGTGCTGCTGGTCTCCGCTGGTTCTCCTCCGGCATCGCTGGGATGCCTCTTGGGCCGATGCGGCCTACACTCCTGGCACTGAAGGCCATTCTTGAAGCGCCATCCCTTGTAGAGGTCCTCGGCCCCCAGCAGGGCGGAGAGGCAATCCTCGTTGTCCGAGCAGGTGTCACTGTGCCACGAGCGGGAGTCGTAGTATTCCTCTGTTGAACTCTCCGCCACTTGGTCGCTCCACTCCTGGGAGTCCGACTCGCCGTAAGCCCCGGCTTCTTCTAGTGCTCCGTTGTCAAGTGGAGAATTCTCAAGGGAGTCTTGGGCCTGGGGGAGGGGAGGAGAGGAAATGAGTTGAGATAGAAATCAAGGACAGAATTAAAAATGAAATTACAGAACAAAAACTGTTAACATTGTCATGAAGGAGTCAAGAATGACTGTCATTGTTGAGAATATTTCAGCCTGAAAGGAATATTTACCTGAGGAAAAAGGCAAAAGGTTAAAGGTTTTTTTTTTTTTTTTTCCTGTTTTATTTTGGTACCCTAAGACAATTTAGAACTGCAGTGCATACATAAGGAGGACCACATGTTTGCTCGTAAACAGCGGATTCACGCTAATTAGAGTAGAGTTCCGGCACCAGGGACGAACAGGACTGAGAGTCTGAGAGCAGGCAATGTACAAAACACCTTACAGCACTAACTATCTCATCAGGAAGTTGGACTCATGCCAAAAGAACTTCATAAGTCATCATTCCCACAGTGTAGTACTCCCTGTACACAACACAGGTATCACAACAAATACAAAACATGCCCACAAGTTTCAACCAGTTTAAAACAGGAGTTCACACTGTTTAGTCTAAAAATCAGGCCAATTTAGTACTACTACTTAATTAGATCAGTTTCAAACTAATCATAAACAAAACCACAACACTGAGTGCACTTGTAATTATGTAGCAGACAAACATCATGGTGGCCATCTGCAACTTAGTGCATCTTAGCGGCAGAACCATCGTCATTCAGGTCAGACTTACACTCCAGAGCATGAGCACAGCAGCTGTGTCCACGGTCCAAGCACGAAGCCAAACGAATCCCCAGCTAAGCACGGCCCCCATGGCGCTCCACAATGCTTTCCCTCACACACATGCACATCCACATCTCTCTCTCTCTCTCTCACACACACACACACACAGACACACACACTTCATGCGTCTTGTTCACTGCACTGTAAGTCTGTTCTGCTTTTCCCTCCTTTTCTCTCATCTCCACCCTTGTCTGGTCTTTTCACACCACTCCCTCTGCCTCTCTTTCTTTCTCTTTCTGTTTCTCTCACTCTGTCTCTCCCTTCTTTGTCTCTGTGTTTATCTTACATCGCCCATCCTCTCGGGCGCATCGGGTCCCCGCAGAGACATCTTAAATTACAGAGGAGTCCCTCTGCTGCTGGGGAGCCTGGCGCTACCTGCAGGAACTCGCCTGCAATAATATCCGCATGCCCCCTCGGCCACACAGAGGGAGTGAGAGACACAGAAGAGAGAGTGAGAGAGATAGAGAGAAACAGAGAGAGAGAGGGAGAGAGAGAAAGAGAGATGTGAGATTAAGGTAATTGGGAGGGATTGGGAGGCCTGTTTCATCTAGCGGAACAGATCTGGTCCCATGTTAAATCTAGGTGGCAGACATCCCTCTTTTAATCAAGCCCAATCAAGTCTCTGCAGTTCCTCAGAATAACTAGGGGAGACACCTGGAGTACCACCACACCCAAGAATAACACACAGCACTTGCTGTTCATCAGCAGTAGACGCCAAACTAAGAGCCCAGCTGCTGTAACACTAGTTTTGCATATTCTATGATTATAACAGGACTACTTTCAAATCCATGAAACCTGGCAATCACTACACAATGTCTGAGCAAACAACAGAGCTCCCAAGGGAATCTGGAGAGCATTTGACTATGACCAGTAGACAGGAAGCAGTCAGGTGGCTATCGGTGAAGTGGAAAAGTGCTAAGTGGCCAGTGCTTCCTCTGGGATGGCGACTTATCATCCTATAGGAAGCATATAGGCCCCCCATCTCAATGCTGCATAATGACCGCTGTGGGAACTAGTAAGAGGTCATGGCCTACGGTCTACTAGTGAGGGATGATAAGGATGTCCTCTGTGTTTCCTGAGTGGATATTTACAAACTTTTACTTCTGGACTGGAGGTTTCCCTCAACTGACCTAAGCATCTAAAGATCTCTTAACCAGCACATTTTTAAAAATTAGGCATCAGTTACAAATGATGAATATACAATATAAATGATGAATACAGTGTATTGTATACTGTACAAGGTATACAGTATGAGTAGGTACAGTCACTACTGACATATAACCAAGCTATTCTTATACATGATGTAACCTAACTGAGAGCAACCCAACTCCTGTCTTCATGATATTAATAACCATGCCCACGCTAATCTCTTAGTCAAAGGCTTTAGCTGCCCATGTGCTAGCAGGTAGTAAACAGTCAGTGATTGACGGGGGATTGGCGTTTCTCTTAATGGAAGCTGGTCAGCCGAGAGGAGGGGCTACACATAATCCCTGCCTCTGCATTGGTGGTCGCTTCAGTGGTCATCCTGTGGTTAACCCACCGACCTTGATTAGGCCAAGTCGAGTTCTTTAAGGGCTTAAGGTCTCCCGCAGACAGGCTCTCGAGTCTCGCTCGGATGAAACGAGGCGGCGACTGGCCGCTGACAAGCCCCCTCTGTCACATGCTGAGTGTTAGCGGCCTTGCAGTCATACACTATTTCTGTTTCCCACCAAGCTCTTATGCCGAATAGCAACAGCTGTACACTCTGTTGATTAGGTCAAATAACTTCATCATTGCCCTGTGATTACGTCAGCCCTGTATTCTAGTATCTAGAAATACTTTGAATGGGTAAAATTCAACCCATACTATAGCAGTAATTGAACTGTATGAAATATGTGTAACAGTAGGTATGGCTCCTTATAGTCCCACATGATTTAATAATAATTCAACTTTTCAAACTTTTCTTTTTTTCAAGCTTTCTGTCACATTCTGCCAGTGACTGAATGACTGCTAATACAGTGTGTACACAAAGAACGTATTTCATATGTCAGCAGCATGGCAGTCATGCAAAAAGGATCATATATGGCATTTACGTAATAGATGCTACACTATGAAAAGCAGCTACTTTGCATGTAATGAATTCATCTGGTCTTGAATTTAAGACAACAACTATAGGTTTGTTGTTTATAATCACAACCTCTAAGACTAAGCAGAGGGGCGTCTGCCACTGTAAGAGGTTCACCCTGCGGTTGTACAAGTAGGGGGGATTCGCCTAGCCCTTCCTGCGGTAGCTACCCAAGCCCAGACTGGCTCCAGGTCAGCAGGGGTAATCCCATCAGAGCTGCCGCAGCTACTGTAAGGCCTGCGTCAGAGACCTCCCAGAGTTCACAGGGTTGCATGTGTGCATGGTTCTGGGAATTACTGGAGATTTCACTAAAACTGAGCATAACATACACGGTGCTACACCGCACCTGAACACAAGCCTTGACTAGAATTGCCATTATTTGCTCGGCTGTACTCTAATAATACAAATCGCTAGGCTTACTCAAAGAGAGACTGGTCAAAAGTCAAAAGTGACAGCAGAGGTCACAAAAACAAGTCCACTATATCTACAATGGCATGATAGCTACTGTATTAGTTGCTATGCTGTATTTCATATTGCATCAGAGAAAGCTGAGTAATCACAAATTCAAACATCATAGCTATATACCTTTTATCAACAGCTGAGGTGAACATTTCAGCTAATGAACAAGCTGTTCAATTCCACCAGGTTTAACAAATTATTGCAGAACACACAAACAGATGTTCTGTTTTGGAAGAGAGGGTTGTGTTTCTTTCCAGCTCGGAAGAGGCTTAGGAAAGCTGGACTGGAATTCTGGCCGTGAATGATGGGAGGCGTGGGTGGGATATTCCGTTCATCCATCAGTGGGCCATTATGTAAACCAGCTGCTGGGTTATCTCAACTCAAACTGATAAGACAGAGTGGACGTGATTTAGCATGAATACTGAGACACGTAGCGAGGACAGGCGACGACCTGTCTGACAATACCTGTTAGACGTTGCACCATTACCGACACTGAATGTTCCGGTAATTGGATGAAGTCATGAATTACAACATAATTAGACGTCATGAGAGCCAGACAGCACGTGTACCATTCATATGTCCTCCCTTTGTTTTGGATGTCTCTGTGGATTAAATCTCTGCCTCTCCCGAGGACATTTCTACTGAAACCCTTGGCAGCCTGTAGAAAACATTGACTTACAACACATGGCCTACACAAAGCTCTGTGCTTTAAACTATTAGGGCCCAAATTGTCTGTGGTATGTGAAGTAACCGGACGACAGCTTAAACAATGTCATTGAAACCCAAATGCAAATCAGCCCTGTGGTCTGAGCGGGTCTATTCATTCCCCACCAACACTCCATCAGCGGCCGCTGGAGTCAGAATAAAGCCAGTTGTTGTTTTCCCTATTAATCTCAGCAAAGGTCCGGCGATCTGATCTCTCGCTATGCCTTGCTTCACAAAGCACTGGGGGTGGGGCGCCGAGTTGCACCTCTCTCCATATGGTGTGTGAGTCTGTGTGTGAATGTGTGTGTGTGTCTGTTTGTGTGAGTGTGTGAATACAGGGGAGTTGAGTTGCGATGAAAGATAGCATCTCTGCGCCCTGGCGCTCTTGTCTATCTCAGCATTTCTCTGCGTGAGCGCAGCACTGCAAAGCACAGCGAGCGCCGTCCAGCCTCCGTGGGACTCTTGTGCAACAGACCCCTGCCACTTGCCCCAAGCTGTTTTGTTGCTTTGCCAAACAAACAAACAAAAAAAAAGATAAATAAATAAAAACTACTGGGGAACGAATTCAGCCAAAACACTTATTTACCCCTCACTTTGCCTCAAAACAAAGCGCTGAGGCACACGAGACAGCGCGCACGAGAAAGAGAGAGAGAGAGAGAGAGAGAGAGAGAGAGCCTCCCTACATCTGGGGGCCAGTGCTGATGATGCAGTAGTAGTAGTAGTAGCTGCAGCCTGCTGGTCGGGACCCCAGAGGTGAGTGAGGACGCTGGTGTAAGGGGATAGGCCCCCCTCCTCAGTCTGCCACTCTGCAGTCTCTCTAGTGGCAGGGCTGCAGAAACCAAAAAAAAACAAAAAACAAAAAAACCCACGCTCACTGCATCCTGGGGACCACGTGTAGGACATCCTGAATGGAAGAGTATCTTATTTTATTCTCTAGCAGTCCTTCCAAAAAAGCAAAAATGTGATGAATAAAAAGCACAACACAAAAAGGTGTTAAGCTCCATCAATGCTTTTCTTTTTGTCCTATTCCATTATGTGTTTACAGCTGGGAGTCAGATGTGGAGCAATGAGGCGGATTTACTGTAGCGTGAGAGGGTGGCTGGTGGCCTCCCATAGAAACTCCAGCAGCAGGAGGAACTGTAAGATGATAGGGCCCAGCCACTGACACCTGAGAAGGCTAAGCATCCCTGAGCTAAAACAGAGGGTATGAAAGCCTTGGGTACACAAAGTCAAAGGAAAAAAAGACCATGGCCACAATTACACAGCATGCACACAAATAGACGTACACACAAACACATTCATACGAATACACACACACACATACATACCACAGAATACAATCTCCAAGATCTCTAAACCCGATGGAATCCATTCATAACAAAAAATGCGCAGTTATCTGAAAGATGTTGGTTGAAGAATAATTTCAAACACAAATAAAAGTCCAAAGCTACACAGCACTATGAAAGCTTTTTTTGTGCATAACTGCGTGGCATGAGAAACTGACTGGAAAAGCTGGCCCTCTTAAAATAAGCTGGATGAGGTAAGGCGGGAGGCAGCCATGGAAACGGCAATTCACTCATTCAGACGTGCTTTGATGTGGGAGGGGGGTTGCCAAGGACTACAGCGCTCAGGTGTGAAATTCGCCAGCTCATGGCTCAGAATGTGTGTGTGTGTGGGTGTGTGTGTGCGTGTGTGTGTGTGTGTGTGTGTTTGTGTGTGTGTGTGTGTGTGTGTGTGTGTGTGTGTATGCTTGCCTGTATGCAAGTGTGTGTCAGCATTGGGAGGTGTGTGAATACATGTCCATGCTTGCACACGTGTGTGTTTGTGTACTGCGGTAAGAGCTAGTGTGCTTGTGCAAGCTTGTGTGTGTGTGTGTGTGTTTGTGTATGTGTGTGTGGGAGATCACAGTGACAGAGGAACGGCTTCCGGTTGAGTCACTTTTCTACAGAGGCGCTCACGATCTTCCACAGCCATGTGGGAGAGCGGCGTCACCAGCACACTCTGTACCATCTCAGCTGCTATGAGAGACAGAGAGAGAGAGAGAGAGAGAGAGAGAGAGAGAGAGAGAGAGAGAGAGAGAGAGATGGCTCGTGTGTCGTGCCGCCACAGCCACACTCACACTCACACTCTCCAAAGG
>JAVQKI010296587.1:0-10542 GCA_036025975.1 Nematalosa erebi
GGAGGTTTTGTTGTAGAGAGAGAAACAGAGAGGGACAGAGAGAGAGAGAGAGATAGAGAGAGAGAGACAGAGAGAGGGGTGTGTGTGTGTGTGTGTGTTTGTGTGTGTGTGTGTGGGCTACCCTCAGGTGATGCACACACACAGCAGGCTTATGAAACCGACAGCGGGAGAGAAGGATGTGTCCAGCGGTCATGATTCTCTCTTTCTTTCTTTCTCTCTCTGTCACATACATACATACACACATACACACACACACACACACACACAAAAAAAAGCAGTACACACAAATCCTTGGAGACAGCTTGATTAATTGGTCTGGTTTGGGCTTGCGATGACGACCACTGCACTCATATGGGAGAGCCATTGCCCTGTCAAGCAACCTGTCTTCAGACACACACCATCACACTAACATCACCTTGCACACGCACACACACACATACATACACACACACACAAGAAAGAGAGAAAGAGAGAGAGGGAGGCTGAGAAAAAGAGGGAGAGATTCTGTTGATGGAAAAAAGAAGAGGAAAGACAGAGTGGAAGAGATAGATGAAAAAGAGAGTGTGAAAGTGTTGGTGTGTGTGTGTTTGTATGTGTGTGTATGTGAGAGAGAGAGAGAGAGAGAGTGAGTGAGAGAGCCCTCAAACTGCCTCCTGGACCTGACAGCTAAAATTAGAGTCTTTCTCTCCTCTCTCTTCGCGCTCGCGCTTCTGTTGTAAATGATCCAGCCTTCGCCGCGGTTCACCTTGCCAGGAGGGGTGGTGTTTCATCACAGGGTGAGCACTAAAGCCGGGCACAGGGGAATGTGTGTGTGTGTGTGTGTGTGTGTGTGTGTGTGTGTATTTGTGTGTGTGGGGCCCTGTGAATTATACGATCAGGAATCACCACCTGGCACCTGCACACAGTGGGCGTGTGTTTGTGTGTGTGTGTGTGTGTGTGTGTGCACATATGTGTGAGTGTGTGTATTCGAGCATGGTTTTGTGATCCAAATATAAGCAGAAAATAACAGTCCTTTGTGTGCATGTGTGTGTATGTGTGTCAGTGTACATTTGATCTTGTGATATGCATCTTGCAATATTGTGATATAATGATGTGTGTGTGGAATATAAGTTAAAATTGTAAAATTCATTTCCCATTCCGGTGTGTGTGTGTGTGAGCAGGTGTCTGTGTGCCTGAATGAGCTTATGAATTTATAAATATGTGTGTGTTTGTGTGTGTGTGCCTGTTTGTCTGTCTGTCTCCCTCACATACTGCCTCACAAAATTCACAACACCCACTTCTCTTTGCACCACTCCCTCACTGCCTGGACCCCTTCTTTTATTATTATTAAGGTTACATCACTGTGCTGAACTGATTTAGGACCAGCTTTCAGAGCCACGGCCGTAACCTTAATCATTATGGGCCTTACTCTCAATCTGTCTCTGGAGCCGCTGTAAAGAGCCCTTAGTGGTACGCCGATGGCCCTTCCCACCGGTGTGCTCTTCCCTTTTTTAAGGCGGGCAGCCAGGCAAGGTCATACTGCACTGCCTTCACCTTTCCGCAGCGAGTTTTATGTACCTTAGCATTACGGAAAGCAGAGGGGTGATATTTCTGCAGGGTCTGACCGCTTGCCTCGTCAGGGGGCAGCTTTCTCCAGAGGCTCAGCGCTTTAGTGCTTCTGACATGCTCGCACACATACACACACACACACACAAAGATCATAGACAAACACATCTACACATGAATAAAGAGAACCATGTTCATGTGCACACACATACACACATATATGCTACGCACCCAGACACACACACACACACACACACTAAAACAGAAACAGGCACCATTACAGCATCGTGGTTGTGGATCCTGTGGAGTCAAATAGTATATAGTCCAACAGACATCTTCATTTCCATTCCATCTTCCACTATCTTCCCTCCTTCTCTCTCTCTCTCTCTCTCTCTCTCTCTCGCTTTCTCTCTTTCTCTCTCTCCACCTCTCTCAGTCGCTCTGAATTCTCTTTCTCCCTGGATCCCCCCATCACAGCTGCCACTTCAATGCATGCTCTCATTTATTACAGGTCAGGGAAGCAAAAGGAGCCGTTTAAAAGGACAAAGTGCCCCCAACACACACGCACACACACACCCACACACACACACACACACCACACACACCTTGTTCCACCTGTGTTGTGGCTACACACTACACAACACACATGTACAAAACATGTGTATACACTCACACACATACACACCATGTTTTTGTGTACACATGCACATGCATACTCTTCCTCTCTTCTTTCCTCTGTGTAATCCATCATCCCCCTACTGCTGTAGTTATTTCCTCATGCTCTGCTCATTCTCCATCACTTTGTCTCTCGCTAAACCACACGCCCCTAAATACACACACTGATAGACTTTAAAAGAAGTTCAACATGGCAAGGTAGTTTCTACACATTCTGAGATACTAAACAAACAGAATGAATTGAGCCAGCGATATAAAACTTCCACGATTACTAACCGCAGACTGAATTACACTAGTTTTGCTTGTGCATAAGATTTAATATGAGTTAACTACGACCAAATAAACTAAAACCATTTTCAAATGTGCCAACTATCTGCCTAAAAAAAGTTATAAACAGACTTTTAGTACACTTACTTTTCCAATTTTATTTGTTTGTTTAATTATTTTTGAACCTTAAAACATTTTATGAAGATAAATGTTGTTTTGCTTGGTCCTGATTAATTCCCTTCTTTAATTGCACTAAAGGGAGACAGTCACACCATCTGGATACAAACTAAATCTTCAGAGCACCAAACCTGCACCATGATCACAATGCCCAAGCATCAGGATTGCAATTATGGAGTTTGGATCATACACTCAACTGCAGTGACCGCACTTTACTATTGCTTTGTGTGAATTAGAAGTGTAGTGACGCACTAATTAATGATCAATCAATCAATTATTTTTTATTACGACAACACTCATCCAACAGCAGACTGGAGCAGCCAAGAATCTTCCCCCGAGTCTTCCCACTGTACTTTTACACCAGTGGTAATAATCATATCAGAAAATACAGAATGTACAATAGAGTTGTTACATTCCTACTGTCACTGATTGAGGCCTACTCATAAACACTCATTGAGGTTTTCTCATAAACAATCTAGCCATATCTTTGTATTTCTTATTTAAAATTCAGTTGAATACTTTTGTTTGCAAAGTTTGAGCAAAATTTGTAATAGCGCCCCCATTTGTGGTTGAACGACCCTTCTACTTTTCAGCTGGCTCTTTCACAGTGCCCCCCAGCATTGTCCGAACACCCCTTATGGGGCTGTATGCCCCCCTGTTGAGAAACCCTGTTTACACAACGCTTTACACGCACACTGGGCCTGCATATCGCTCATACAGCGAGACGGGAAACGTTTGCTTTGGAAGCACAATCATGCTTTAATCCCCTAAATAATCACCTAATCTCGCACGACCGTAGCAAGAGGCGCTAAGCTAGTGCAACTCCGCTTTCTGTGCACACCAAAGGCGACCAGTCAAGATTATAAACACCACCTCCTCCTTCTCCTCCTCCTCCTCCTTCAGTCCGCCACACATCTCAAAGCAGTCAATATCATGCGCCGACATGCTGTAATTATCCTGTAGACGCTGATTAGCGTGGGACATTTCCAGAGACCATTTACAAGGAGGGGGATAAAAGAGCCTCTCTGCCTCTCTCACTCTCTCTCTCTTTCTCTCTCTCTTTCTCTCTTTCTCTCTCTCTTTCAACAAAAACACCACCTAGATGCCATGCTTGCCATGCATGTGGTCTTTACAGTGAATGAGTGACATAGGGCCTCGCGGTGTCTTGACGACAGTGTCAACCTGTTATTAGCCTTATTGTGAATTCAAAAAAGTTGGTTGTGGTGCTGTGGGGACTGCAATTAGCGCCCTGGGTGTCCTCCCTTGCCAGTAAGGAGGACAGGCGGAGAGCTGTGCGGGTCCCATTGTTTGCACTAATGAATCTTGACACGCATTCACAACCATATTAAGAAAATGAAGGTGGTATCTCAGGCTCTTTTGTCTCAGAGACGTGGTGGACCTTGCCTTCTCTAGCGGCCGTCCTCAAGTCTCGGTAAAGACAAGACAATGCACGCATTCTGGGATGCCAAGAGTGTTTGTGTGTGTGTGTGTGTGGGGGGGGGGGTGGGTTGAGATGATCACTCATACAAGTGGATTTCCGTATGGATGGCTGATTATACGGTGTGGCAAGTCTAATAACGCGCACACCGGTGATTACGGCACCTTGGCTCAGTGGGGAGGTGCAGTGATAAAATCAGCGTGGATTTATAAGCCCATGAAAGAAAACACTGGCTCCATTGATACTGACGCCAGCCTCACCTCACAGTGAGCGAGTTGCTCTACAGAGGAGCACCAGAGAACGAGAGAGAGAGAGAGGTGAGAGAGAGAGAGAGAGGGAGAGAAAGAGCTCCGCTGACATTAATTTAAAACCGCGACACACTGATTTCCACAGACATGGACGCCGCTAACATGCAGATATTACGTCTCAACCCAAAAAAAAAAAAAAGGAAGAAAAAAGCGAAACAGAAATATTGCCAAGATGGTGTTTTTTTTTCGCTGTTATTTTATTCAATTTCCCCAAGGACATGAAAAATAAATGCTCTCAACTCAGTCACTGTCTATGCCTTCTTGTTTGAGCAGACTCAAATTATTCAATCACTCTGTCGTTTCAGTCACATGCAAATGATGTGTCGGTAACAAACAAATAATGGACATACTGCACGGATACCACAGTATATAATGTATGTATCGTACATGATATATGAAAGAAAAGACTCAAATGAAGTCTTGTCATTATTAAATGCTAATATGTAAACACATGTAAACATATAGAACCCTTGGGGAGAGTAAAAAAAATTGCAAGGCTGGTATTGGCAGGTTGGGGAATCTTGAGAAAGACAAGAGAGAAAGATGTGGAAAAGGAAAGAGTCAGGGAGGAAAAGAGGGAGGGAGAGAGGAATGGAGGGATGGTGACTGGGGTAGATGGGTGGGCTGCAGTCGATTCTGAGAAGAATTACAAGTGGTGGTGAAAAAACAAACCCCTTGGCTGCTGAAAAGAAATCCCTAGGGGCTTTTGCCCGCCCAGCCCACCCGCCTGCCCACTCGCTCGCCTGCCTGCCGGCCTGCCACACAAGCGACCCCTCGAGAAAGGCAGCCCAGAGGATTACAACTTGCCTTATTGGTTTTTCTCCTTTTCGCCACGAGAGCTGACAATGCCGAAAAATGCTGTTCAGTTTCGGGCATCAAAGAGGAGGCCGAGAGAGCGAGAGAGAGAGAGAGAGACAGAGAGAGAGAGAGAGAGAGAGAGAGGATGGCAAGAAAGGAAGAACAGAATAGACAGAGTACTACAGAGAGGAAGAGAGAAAGGAGTGACAATGAAAGGATAAGAGAGTTTTCAAAGGAGAGGAGATGAGCAAGTGAAAGTCTCAGCGTTTTTTTTTTTTTGTGTTTTTTTTGTTTGTAGTCCACGTTTGCTTTGGCTGCCCCTAACCCTCATGTCTCCCCCCCCCCCCAGGACTTGGCACGAGACAGTTCACCCGAATCAAAGAGGCCCATTCTCTCCATTAAGCACAAGGCAGACAGAGGTTAACCCTCCTCCACTACCAAACGCAGGAAGAGAATGAGCAAGAGAGAGAGAGCGAAAAAGAGAGAAGCTAAGGGCACTGCAAATTGACGGTCATTACTAGGAGTGCCGGAGCTGAATATCCCTTTTAGCCTCCTTCTCTCACCAGACAAGTGGAACAGTGAATATCTCTGCATGTCGCCATGTCTATGTAAACATTTAGACAGTCACTTCTACTCTCCGAAAAAGAAAAAGAGCCACTTCGTTGGGGGCTTTTGTAAGACACACAACTTGCCCGTTGTTGTGGATACAGACAGAGGTCATCCGTCGCTGACCACTGAAGAGCAGACGTCATTTCAGGCGTAGTCAGAGCTTGTTGTGAGAGCAGTGCACGCTGAGGATTCTGGTGCGAAAGGCCTTAGTTTGGACAGATCGTCCAATTAAAATGCAAGTGTGCTGTTGTGTGCTGGGAGTCTCCGGTCCACCCCCCCGTGGACTCTGGCCAGCACAAGGTCACATGCACTTAAGGAGCCAGACAAGGGCCTGTGAGAAACATTTAATTACGCGCGTTTCATTGATTGAGGCCATTTTGCAACCCATGGCCGTACCTCAGAGACCACCAGCTTTCTACCACTGCTGTTAATTGCAGATCTTCACATACACATACCCAAACACACACATACAAATAAGAATGTATACATACACTACTGTAGGTACAGGCATAAACACACACACCATATTCTCTCTCTCACACTCTCACACACACACAGAAAGATGCCTACACACTACCCTGGAGCTGGCTCAAAGATCAATTTACCATGCATCATTGTAAATGACTCAACGGTCAATTAATTAATGTCCATCACTGCTATGGGGAGGTGCCCCACAGCTTCATCATTTGGGTCCAAATGCAGATGCAAATTATTTCTAACTTGATCTGGTCTTGGAAGTATTGGGCTATGTGACACCTGCTAAACTACTATTTTTTTTTAACAAGGGCCACATTTTAGTTTCTCTCAGGCTCCAAACCTTACCATTGTGAGGCACTTTGTCATAGGAAGATTATTCCGGACCAGAGCCATGAAGCAAAGACGAGCCTTACTTCCACCTCTGGAACCGCTGGCAAACTCAGCTTTGTCAAATGTTTCCCTGCCATAAAAGATGAGTGCGGGGAGGCTTTCCTGATGAAAAATTGTCTGTCTAGACAAGAGCGGACCTACGAATCTTAATTACCCAGAGATAAATTCTCATTTCCTTACGCTCATATGAACTCGCCAACGAGGCCTAATCCGTGCCAAAGCTGATTAATAATTTGATATTGGTATTCTTCGGTTGACCACCAGTAATTTCCTTGAGAACTCCTAAATGTCATCCCGGTCTGGGTCAAATTTAGTGCCATCTGCCTCCTGATAAGAGAGTGGCAGTGCATAATAAGCACCATTAGAAAATCTTGGCTGTGCCACACAAAAAAAAACAGGCAAAGTGTGAAAACAGAATGAGTGAGAGAGAGAAAGAGAGGAAGAGAGAGAGTGGTCGTTCAACAAGCCATCTTTGTAAATATTACTGCAGTAACCATTTCAAGGATGGAACTGAACCTCGATTGAAATACACACCACGGGGACCCACCAGAGAGAGAGAGAGAGAGCAAGAGAGAGAGTACTGTGATAATGTCAGGCAACATTGGCAACAGTCAAGAAGAATCTCTATTCTGCACACATAGCATCCCAAGTGAGCGGCATAGCTCGCATTCTTCAGCAAATTTGCATCACAAATATGCTTCTTTGCAGGGATTTGGCAAAGCTTAATAACCTTGACAGAGGACGGCCTCTTTCACTCGGCCTCTTAACGTGTCGCCTCTGCGTCCTCTTAATTTGGTCATCTAAAAGCAATTCAATCAACATAATGTTTCCCTCTCGGGGCTCCACGCACTTGATACCTGCCAGAACTGGTCTTTTCATTATGCTTTCCACAAGGGCACTACTAAGCCATCTCTGAAAAAATACCCCCCAGACTCTGGGAACAAAAGTCACTTTACTAATTAGATGCTCACAAAACTGTGCGTAAGATGTGTGACACTTCTCACAAGAATTTTTTTAATTAGTTCAGCAGCTGATCAGATAACACAATTTAGGATGGAAAAAATTATATTATACAATTATAAAACTTATAGTGGAGAATATAAAATACAATTATAGTGCACTCTAGAACTGTAGTGGAAACAATACAATAATGTGATGGGCCTATCATTGCTGTCAAAAAGATAGAGATCTACTACTTCGCCAGGAGTTACGTCAGACTGTCTGCCTCCTGAACTGTTATAGCCTCCAAACATCCTCATTTTTGGATAGACTGCTCACTGACCATATCTGTTGAATTTATGAATTAACATATTCAAACAGAACGCTGACAAAGCCGCCCTCGCTCCCACTAGAAATGACAAAACACGATTCATAAGCGGCCAACACTGGGCTCGGGTCTTTCTTCTCAGTCGATATGCATAATGAACTACATGTATGAGACGCGGCGGGGAAACAGTGTGGGGCCCGCTCGTTTCTCGCAGAGAGAGGAGAAAATATTCGCTTGTCTCAGCGTGTCTCCGTTGAATACCACCATCGTGTGGAGGTGCACAGCTCATTCCGTCAATCGACAGTGCCCTGTCAAGTTTTCCTTAGTATCATACCTCAATCGTTGTACGTCTCTATTCCAAATGTTAGTGATGTGAATTTGACAACCACACAGTAATACAAAAACCAACAAGCAAACATTAATTTGCGCATCAGGTCAAAACGGCCCGCGAGTAGCCAAATCAGTTTCGCTTTGCTCTGTGGCATTAAAAGCCATGAGTGATGAGCCTATGCCCTTGTCATTTATCGTAAATGACTCAGTGATACAAGTAAGATTTGAAGTTGTGTTGGGCTGTAATTCACACTGAACAGTGGCAGGTGTCATTTGATTGCCATAATTTTGCTATAGCGCGCAGTGTCAACCAAGCACATCATACTAAACTGGAATAACACGCTGTCACAAAAAAACCATTTGGCGAAGACACTTGATCAGATGCCAATAGTTGCGTCCAGCATTAAACTGCGTTTAGCGTAATGCAGTATTGTGGATCCTCATAAAATTGTTGGGACAGCACCTATACACAGACTGAACTCAGTTTCAGTGTATATGCTTTCACCTAAGAAAACGCGGGGCACGAAAGAGTGTGGTCCGTGCCAAACACCATGCGCAAGCTGACACACGGCTGTTGAACGTTAAACGTCCCAGGAGTTTCCCTGAGCTATTGACCGGGACTTGACAGGGTGCGTATTTCGCAGTTCGGTAACTTTTATTCGACAAAAAGAGAGCCAAATGAGCGCTCATTTGTGATCTCCCGGGACAGAACATTCCCTTAGTTGTAAGTGTGAAATGAGCGTCGGCTGAACGCCTCGGCTCGGACCGTAAACAAACACCTTGCGCACAATTGTTACTCACCTGACTGCGAAGCGCTCAGCCAAATCATAGACGAAGTGATACAAAGGCAATGAAGAAAACGGGGAAGCTTCATTTTGTTCAGAAGATTCGACGATTGTAACTCCCTTTTCTCACATGTCCAGTAAAGTATCCCGTTTTTCGCGCGGTAATAAAACTCAGCTTGCCTGTGTCCAGTGCGCAATTCTGATTGTCACATGTATGTCAGTCGGGTGTGGTGCTTATGCTTGTGGGTGGGTAATCAATACAAATAAAGTTATTTGAAAAACGGATTCGTTAGTTTGCCCTGCGACTATGGCTTCGTCTAGATTGCTAAACTGAGACTGACATTATTCTTGGCTGATTTCGGCACGGAGCGACCGTTCAGCGTACGGGCACACCCCCTGAATGTTTCTTGCCGCCCATCTAACGAATGATTGGTCATGGGAACAGGTCCTTTCTCAAAATCACCACCCCATATTTATGTTTGTCGTCATTCATTGGCTGATTAGTTCATTAATGTGTTAAAAGTGTTCCTCTTGTCTGCCACGACACCTGCTTCAGAGTGAGAAAACTTAGTCAACACATTTTCACTATGATTTTCTGTTTGAGCAAGTACAGCAATTGCCTATTTCAAGCACACCAACGTGCTCAGCTATGTAGACGCGCACAGAGCGCGCTCATATTCAGATAGAGATAGAAAGTGAGAGAGAGAGAGAGAGAGAGAGAGAGAGAGAGAGAGAGATTTCATAGTAATAGTATGCAAACTAACATCCCGAAAGTAGACACCGCTCTTCAAATTAGAAAGGACCCAGCTTCATTAATTCATTAAGGCTTGTGTGATCTTAAGGTTGTGCAATATTTTCCGGTAGACTGGTTATCATTTGATAGACATAGGCTGCCTCACAAAATGCACATTAATGTGCTGCGTTTGATATATAGAATAATATTATATATCAGACTATATCAGATATTAACCGGTAAAAACCAAACAAATAAGAACTGTGGCCGGACAAGTGTTGGAAAGAGAGAAACGAGCGACCGGGAAGAAGCCTATAAGGCATTATTAGTTGCATATATAATTTCTATTCCATAGCCGCTAGAGGCCCCCACTTTACAACCGAATAAGCACATGATCTGTCGGCCATTCGTCGCTCTTTGATTTGTGAGACATTGGGACATCGGCTAATTTGTTGTAGACTATCTTTTGTATTCTGCTGTTGGGTACAGCAAAGGTAAACATTCGTCTTTTTTACTTGTAGCCTAGAGTAATAAAAAAAAATTATATGCCTAATTATGACGGCTGATGTTGAATATTATTTAGTGCCGAATATTACTGTTTCTGTTGACCATGCTATGCATTACAACTACAATTATTTAACGAGTAAAAAAAAGAAATAGCCAGAATTATGACCAACAGTTCTGTCCTAACCTACAGTAAGAACCTGGATGTTTTATTTTTAATTCCGTATTGCCATCTAGTG
>JAVQKI010296605.1:0-13541 GCA_036025975.1 Nematalosa erebi
AGGAAACAGAGTGTGCTGATTTTTTTTTCAGAAAGAGTATGATTCACAGATAATTTAGATGGCAAAATTATACTGACAACCATATTGCCAAAAAGACCAGAAAAAAACCCTTTACATTAATTAAGGATTTTCTGTCTCAATCATTACATTTCTCTAATGTAGCATTTTGCAATGGGAGTCAGAGCAGGACATTTTCAGAGTAGAATATATCGCAGTGAAAGTGCTGTGGTAAGACAAAAACCTCTTGTCTATGCTGATCTGTGAATGTGAAGAAATGTGTGTTTGTGTGTGTGTGTTTGTGAGTGTGTATGTGTCATACAATAATGCTTCACTATCTGTGTGAAGGTCAGAGCTTTTAGGCCCCTCTTGCATCACCAAAATGATTAGAGTCCAACCCTCACATCACTTCCACCAAACAGGCAAGCATGCACTGCCTGCATGCATCGCTGAATGGCACGCATCCTTTATATGGTCATAATTTCTTTCCACATACTGTAAGCGCTGACAGTTGTACTAAAATACACCAGACATGATTATCAGTTGCATCCCTTTGGCAATTGCTGCCCATAGCCCTTTTTCACAGACATTCATTGTGGCCGTGGTCTAAAATGGACCTGTACAAGTGTCTGTGTAGACTCCCTCTCCGCGTGACTCTAACAACCATCAGAATCAAACAGCATGACTACTCATCAGCGGGAAGAAAAAAAGCTTTAGACTTGAGCAGCGACCAACAGCTGAGGACCCACTGCACCTTAATCGACTGCTTATCCCTGATAGTTTCTAGCAGATGGTTGGAGGCGCTCTGTCTTCCTGTCCTGGCAAAAGGCCCAGCACGGGCATTCTTAACCAATCCATCTCACATATTTAGGTTAAAAGGGGGAAGAGAAGGTACGAAGGCCAAATATTTTAAGCAGCCATTTTAAGGCGAGCGTATTCGTCTTCCTCTCCCGGCTCGTTTGTGCGCCGTGCTGTGACGAGAAATGTACCCGCGGCAATTAGAGCAGCAACTGCCAAGATTCGCCGTGGCTCTTTCATCACGCCTTCATTTTCTACTCCCACTTGGCCGGCGTAACACATCCCACTCGCATTATTTGAAAGTCAAGGTGGGTTCTGTGGATTTCTCATGGGTATGACGGCAGATTTCTTCATCTCCAAATGGGACTGAACAAAAGGATGCCTTACGAACAGCAAAAAAAATGGAGGCACCATTGTCAAGCCATTAACCTGTCCAGATAGTTTACTGCTGCCTTGCTGTGCTGACGGGTGCCTCCTAAATAGTGGAAATGATTAAAATCTACATGACAATGATTCTAACTCATCTTGCCTGGGGCTGCCTATTTTGTGGGATTTATTGTTACACTTGCGGGTGGGGTGGGGTAGGCAAGCACATATCTAGCAAGAGAGCATAAGATAGGGCAGAATTTCTTTTCATCTCTCACTATACAGAGAGCTGATGGTGCTTTACTAAACTAAGATGACGGGTTTGTGTGTCTATGGAGGTGTATGTGTGTGTGTGTGTGTGTGTGCGTGTGTGTGGGTATGTAAGTGTTTCTGTATGAGAGAGATTTTTTGAATGTATGTGGGTGTATGTGTCTGCAGGGGTATGTACAGTATCTGAGAGATATGTTGGAGAGAGTAACAGTTGGAGAGAGAGAAGAAAAAAGAGAGAGAGAGAGAGAGAGTGTGTGTGTGTGTGTGTGTGTGTGTGTTGTGTACAAAAAAGTCAGCGAGGGCTCAGAAAATCCCTTAAGAGGAGTAAGGTCCCCAAAGGAGTCACAGGTCCATGACCCAGCCACTCGGCAGAGGCAGCTCACCCATTTAAGCTATGTACACACAGCAGCCGCTGCACCAACTCCAAAGGGACTAGATCCGTGTCACCTGAAATAAATCAAAGTCACGACAGGCTCTGCCCGTGGCTTCCCTCTGCCCGCCTAAGACGCGACTTCATCTTAGCGCTGGCTTGATCAGAATGTTGCTGAGAACAATTTATGTCAAAAAGCGCAGACAAATCCTGCGATGGTGTGTGTGCTCAGGCATGAGATGAGAGAAGTCATCACCAAAGAACTGCGGAACGAACCAGGGGGGAAAACACAAAGAGACTTTTAACCTACTTCAGACGTTTCTATAAAAGAAAAATATCTGTTTTGCTGAATTGTCCAGCGTTTACAGAACAGGCTGCGTAATTATTGATCTCCTACACAAGACAGTCTCTATGCAACCTGGGTCTTCGCTTGTGAGAAGAGAGCTTTTGAGGATCAGCCAGGCAACATATCCCTGGCGTATGCAAGACACTATAGTGTAAATAAACTAACTCCCTAATCTCCTTTGGAATAGGAGGACTACCACAGAGGCTGGCTGTGAATCCACTGTGTGTAACTGCCATTGCCTTGAAATACACTTCACGCTTCTCATAAACAGCAAACTCTCCTCATCTTCAGTGTTGCCACATTAAACGCTAGTGGTGAGAAAATAACAAACAGAGGCACTGGCATTGTGACGTTCCCATTATTTGAGAGGTGGCCAGGCATTCACTGTGAGCTGACATGAGCCAGTGAGAGTGTCTCCGGTCAGGTCAGGGTTAAATAGTGCACATTAGCAGGGACTTCCATGCCTGGCAGGATGGCTGCGCCCAGCCCTTTCTGTTGGATGTCCTCCAGTTTCCCGCAGTGGGCAGGAGCAAGGTGATACCTGGGGGTCTGTGGCAGACTGATGGAGTGTTCAACACAGCGGGGGTTGGCCAAGCACTCGGGTGCGCACTCTCGCGGCTGACCATCAATCACACCCTATAAGAGGACATTCAGGCTAACCCGCCACTGCCCAGCCTATAATTAGGGGAGCCGGCCTGGAAGGCATGGTTGGGACGGATGACAAAATGCTGCATGTGTACAAACAAGACGTTCGTACCTAATGGCTAAATCACATTGCATTACCTTACCTGAGAGAGGGACAGAGAGAGGATGAGAGGACTTTGGGCCATTATACATGCTAACAATGCTGAGGAGCTAACAGAGCTTTAGACTTAGTGCTGCGTTCTGAATTTCTTTTATCTAGATGCCCATTTGGCTATAGGATTCTGGCAAGGCTGCTAACAGTATATGTTTATAGTATAGCCGGTAATTTGCAGCGAGGAACGTTGATAAGCTTAAGGCATGTGCAGGTAAATGTTGCAGGATTTATCTACCATTACATTTCTCAATAAAGATTGTGGTTTTGTGGCCAAACACTTAAAATGCCATTAAGTTCTCTCCATTCAATTCTATTGGTCTTAACCTGGATGGCATCCAACATCAACCCTTTCAGGTCAATCCATGCACATTTTCTCAAGGGGTTAGCACACAGCCCCAGTCCTTACCTGATATAACCTGTGGCCTTCCATAGAATGTGATAGTGGCAAATACAGACAAGTACTGGACTGTGACAAATACTGGACGCCCTTACTTTTTGCAGCATCAAATGATAAGAATTTAATGATATTTGGTCACTGTGCCTTTGGTACAAGGTCAAACAGGTGAGAAGGTAGAGTGACATGGCATTTGTGACTAACCTCTACCTGTACAAAGAGCACCAAATCTTATCTGGTGTATAGTTGAATAATCTGCAGAGTTAAATGCCTTCCTTTGTGTCTTGGGAATGACTCCAGTGACTTTTTGTCCTCCTTTAACATGCAGAGAATGTGTCTCTGTGAGTCACAATGACATTTTCCTTAAGCTGCAGCACCTCTCAAGTCATGAAAATCAATTAAAGACTTCACTTGAAAACATTTGGTATGCTGGTGTAATGCTTGACTCCCATGAATAATTCTGCTGACATTCAGAACTGTTTTTCTTTAGACTTCATGAAGGACTGGGTAATTATTAGAGCGCCATGGGGGGATGAATGACACATGACCTTATGGGTAGGCAGGAAGTGCTAACTCCACAGGGTGACTCAGCTAGTCCCCAAATCCCACTGATTAGACTCCACCAGGTCCACTACCCAAAGCACATTTCTCAACAGTAGCCAACTCACAGTGCTCAAGTGCACCCCCACCCGCCACCCTCTTTGCACTTGGAGCTAATTTTAAAATAATTTTCTCCTTAATGTATTTCTGCATGTCTACAGGGTTGTGCCTTTCCGGATCTTTCTTTTGAAGGTATCGTGGAGTGGAAGCTAAGCTGAGTGCCTGTGAAGATGAGGCCCGGCTGGGCGAGTGTTACCTGCAGAGAGGGTCCGATCGGCAGGTCCGGCGTAGCTCCAGGCAGTTGGGCCGGGTCCTCTCGTCGAACGAGCAAGACGGCACTATGGTCTGCCGGCGGCGCTCGGCGCACGCGGCGTCGCGGCAGGCGCAGAACAGCAGCGGATAGCTGAACTCGGACTGCACGCGCTCAAAGAACTGGCGCAGGGCCTTGTGGCAGCGTTTGCGGTTGCAGGGCTCCTGAGGCAGCTGCAGGGGCGAGCCTTTGTTGTGGCACGCCGTGATGTACATGGAACGCTGACGCTTGCAGGTGTCGTTCAGGTTGCAGGCCTTGGCTGCATCCAGGCAGGGGTTGCAGGGGCTGCTCGTGTCCAAACACAGGTTGCCCTTGCTGGAGGCAGAGTCTATGGCTGCAAAAGGGAGGGAAACAAGTTAAGATGTAAATATACTGTAGGGGCTATAGTGGTTTAGGATGTGCAAATTACGTCTCTCAGAGAAACAAGTCCTACAGGAAACCCATGGGGCAAGACTTTAGAACGCATGATGTAACACTGTGCAGTAGACCCTGAAACTTAGAGATTAGATCCGCAAAGGACTTGTGATATTGTTGCCGTTTTGCCTAATATGATTTGACTCAACATAATGTTAATAAAGAAAAAACCTTACTTTGGAATGGAAATTGATTATAACAATAAATGCTACCTTTGATACAAGCAAAAAAGCTTCAAAGTTATCTTTTGTTTCTATGAACACATTGTCTCTGACTCTGCAATTCTAATTGCGCTGCAGATTTTATCGAGATCTCTGCATTTTACATGGATCAAAGCACAAACTGTCTCAGTGACTTCATTGAAATGAACCACTTTAGTGTCGACACCAAAAGCATTTCAGTGGCAACACCAGGGATTCCTCTGACTCCTTCATCCTCCATCTTCTCTCCATTCATTCCATGTCCTGACCTTTCTGTGCTGTATGTGATGAGAGGGTTTATGTTGTAATAGTCCTCTTCTGGAAACCAAGGTCATTACGCTTTGTTGGTATCTGCATATTTCTCTTCATCTTGCCTTTTTGTCCATTTATAGTGAAGAGAGAAAAGGCTGTTTGTACTGTACACATTGTTTTGCATGTTGTTTCAGTTCCAGTTCAGTTTAGTTCAGATTTAAATAAACATTGTTTGTGAGGGATTTTTTCCAGTGGGAAATCTAAAATAAAAAAAATAAAAGGGAAATCTAAAATAACCTAGAGGTGCATTTCTCACATTCAATGTAGTTGATGCAACACGAGTTGACCTGCCTGCTCCTCTGACTGCTGTCGACTTAATAGGGTACGAACACATCAAGTGAGATTACTCCAGGCGATTATAGTTCATTAGCCAAACTTCCTTTCAGACCGAGTGAAATCTGCGCTAATCCAACGTAGGGCCGCTTTCTCTTTTTCAATTCTTTTCCTCCCAGTCATCGTCAGTCCAGCGAAATGGAGAGCAATGGATTAAATCAGGATGAGGTTTGAGCTGTGGGACTGTTACCAGTAATGAGTGTGCATGTCAAGGTTCTGATTTAATCGAATGCGTGTATGCTTGTTAAGAAGTCTTAACCCTCGCACCCCCAAAGCATACTGCCCAGAGCTCCCCTCCTCACTTCCACTGCTCATTATCTCATTGCCGAGTCCACACTCCAAACACACAGCAAAACTCAGGGCAAAACTGGTCAGGGTGGTTGTGGGGGAGTGTGTGGGGGTGGGGGTGATGGTGAGTGGGTGGGGGGTGAAGGTGGGGGACCCGACAATGCCCTGAGTCCAACCCAGACCGGCAAGTCTGATAAGTATTCTGTGTGTACATGTGCGCAATGGCCAATTAGCTCTGTGCCAGGACTACCTTGTTATTTTCCTGACAGACAAGGTTTTACAGTATCAAGAGCTCAAAGCCCTTCCCTGTGGCGTTCTCACACATGTTTTATTTAAGCAGAGGGAATCAAGCAATGGGCTTTCAAAACAGATCTCATGGCAGCACCAGCTTTGGTAAGGTCATGTCAGTCGAACGTGTACCTGTCTACAGATTGCTGCTCTAGCAAACAGCCCATAGCACTGGCAAAACAGTGTTGCTCCTGGCTGAATTCTTTACATGTACTACTCCTAAAACTGAAACCACTTTGGGGTCATTATCACAAGGCTTTTAAAATTCTTTATCTAATGGCTGTTTTTAATCCGATTTATTTCCCCAAACATTCTCAATATTCATTAGAGACCAGCATATCAAGCCTCTAATCCTCTAAGATGTCTTTTTATTGCCATATTTATAATAGGGTGGTTACTGGTAAACCACAACATTGTGGTCATAGTGCTGTGGAACCTCAGCACCATTTAATGGAATACGCTACATGTACTTAAAGTTCAGAGAGCAAGGAGCCTATTTACGTACATGACGACAGTCACGTACATTTCCTCCTGTGTCTTCTATATAAAGATAGAAGTACACTGGAGAAAGTTACACTTTTCAAGCGGAAAAGACCAAATGCTAGTCCTAACAGACACCACCTAAAATAACTCTTCACAACTTAAATTATCACGCATCAAGTCCCTTTCAAAAATATCTAAGCTTTCGACATAATTCCTTTTTTGAATTCATCCACTATCACTGACAGTAAACAATCTTTCAAGATCCACTATCAGTGACTTTTTTCCCCCCCAGCTTAATCGATTTGAAACACTCTTGTCTAAAACATCCTTTAATGTTCCCCTCCTCTCTCTGGTGTGACTATTCTCTAAAAGTCCCCTTCTATTATCCTCTTATCTCCCCCATTCTCTCCGTGCGGACTGCTCTGCATCAGGCTATCACACATTGATTCAACTTCATTGGCAATTTATTGGTTGGAGGGAGTGAACAAGCTCGAGTGGCCAACTTCAAACAGCGGCGAAGCAGAGGTCTTTCCGTTGAAAATGACTGGTAATGGAGGATGATCGCAGTCCGACGCTACTTTGTTGGTGTGAAATAATTCAGAGATATGCTCTCCTGCTCTGTGCAGCTCAATGCTTTTGGGGATTTGATATGGCTTAAAACGTTATGGTATCTCTTGACCCTTAAACTCAGCTGCAATCTTGAGATGGCTGAGAGTTTGAGGTAACGCTACATTTTGTTTACTGAAATATAAACATGGCTCAAGTTTAGACTGTTATAAGAATATTTTCTCAAGCAAGCCTGCATTTTGAAGTCAACATTGCACATTTAAATATATTCAGTCTGTTCTCTAAAGTGACGAGGACAAAGTGGAGAGCAGTTTTAGAATACCAAATTAGTAACTGCCACTGAAATATTGGGTGTCTGGAACAGGTTTGTTCAATCTCAGTAGAGTTTGTTGTTCCATGCCCACAGTCTCCTGTGTGCAAGCAGAAAACAATTTTGAGAGTTCACATTCTATTTCACAGTTCTGTAAATGCTGCACGCTTAGGGGGGTAATTGACATTTAGAAAAGGAAGGGTGTTGGAGGGAGACTGTTTTTTTGACCACTCATTAAAGCGTGCTTTGCCTTTCTGAAATGATGATGATGACTGGAAAAAAATTGTGCATACATATGGTAAAATAAGTAAAGGCAAATTATTATTTGTGGCTGAAGTGTTTTCACATGCTAAAAATGGCCCATGAAATTCATTGTGTTTTGCAAGGCCATGCAGTTACTCCTAAAGCACAGTATTTTTACCTTCATATGTAAAAATACATTTCTGCAAAATATTTGCATTGCACATGCCATTGGACCAAGAAAAAATGGCAAGGCAACAGCAAACAGTCAGGAAAAAATGTGATGTATTTTTTTGGTAGGTGGAGGAGGGGGCTTGGTGATCCTGATTTCAACCTCGTCTGTCTTCCATAAGGCCACAGATTACCTGTAGTGTTGTTTAAATAATGAGAAATGTGAACTGTCGCATAGGGAAATTGGAAAGAAAATAGCTTTTCGTGACAGGACAGAGGATAGCTTTTGTTCCTCCCAATCAGGAAGAGAGCGAAGCATGTTTTTTTTTTTTTTTTTCATATTTGTATTCTTAGTAACCTCTTTTCACCTGACGCCTTAGCCAACCACAGTGGGATGCCTCCATCTCCTGATATTGCAATAACCCTGATCCCTATAAATATCGCTATGTCTGCTCACATTGTGACAAAATATGCAATCTGTTTAGAGATGATAGCGAGGGTGAATAGGGGAGGGGGGCTGTTGCTTCTCTTGTTTAAAGATTAATTTGTAACTTGCGCCTCAGTGTTTAAAAGTATAATCATCCATAATTCATGCTTTAGGCAAACAGCACAGAACTGTCACAAGAATGACAGTCCTGTCACTCACAGTGAAGAGAACTGCTACATGCCCTTGCCAGATGATAACTTTATCAATAAAGGCAACACATGACAGGTTGAAATTATAGCTGGAGCATTATCAGTTATTGACAGTCACCTAGAGCGCCTATTTCTCTTCTCTGTTGATGGACTCCTAACAGACATCCATGTACAACCAAGGCAAGTCCTTGAGGTTTAAGTGATTCCAAAACACTGTTATCTTAATTCTAATCCCTTTGGAGAAATTAAATCATTTTCCACAATGACAAAGTGAAGTTCCGTCAGACACCATATCACATCCTTCAGTCTGTAGTTCTACATTGTCCCCATCTACAGTATGCCATTACAGAATTCTCCGCTATGGTTGATGTGACTGACCGATAAACACCCATCACAGACCCTTGCCCTCGCATGGCTCAGACCACTGCTCCTGTATGCTCACTCTAGGCTTTTATTTTGAAGCCGAGACATGATAAAACAGGTGGCAATAATCTTACCTGAAATGATAGAGGCAAGCCTGAATTCATCTGAGGGGTGCAGTGGCTCATAAGGTGACGTCTCATAGAATTCTTCATCTGCAAAAAAAAGCTTGACATTAGCAATGTCAATATGTTCAGAGATTACTAATGGAATACAAGCCTTATGCAAAAATACACTATGTTTCTGTACACCCACATCTGCAATTGTAAGGTGTTATGAAAGGTTGTGGTCTTGGCAACTTGAGGTTGTGACATAATCTTAACCACTTGCCTGCCCCTTTACTCTCTACCTTGTTTTGCATTCTGTACCACATTGCTCCACAGCAACATTTAGTTCAGCATTTGTAATCATTTCATTTTTCACTCTGCACAATGGGTACACGCAGCATTAGAACTGGTTGCCCTCCAGAGTCTGACAGCATAGCAAGTAAATCCACCCTTGCAAAATAAGTAGACTCAAGATTTGACATGACTCTGCTTTGACAGATGTAACCCTTAATACCAAGGAAAAATCTGGACATCTATTTGAAGCACTGTCAGTGCCTTGCACAGTGCTAATTGTGACTGTGAGCACACCAGCGCTTTCACTGGCCAGACTTGGAGTTTCATCAAGTTATGTAAACACGTCCTGCGGGGGTGATAATCACTGACAAATTAGTCATAAAGCCAGTGAGTGTGAATGAGGATGTGCCGGGTGGTTGTGTGCTGATCTGGTTGAGGGGGGAACCAGGGACAGTCCTCTGCCACAGATGGGTTGTGCTCTTTGCCCAACATTTCTGCTGCTTCAGCCCCCCCATGTCAATGCTGCCATTATAAGGGCTCCCCCAATCCCCCGCCCCACCCTAACCCCCTCTGCCTGCTGGGCTCGCCGCCCCCACCACCCCACCCTAAGCCCCACTCCCTGCTGGGCTCGCCACCTTTTGGTCTCCTCAGCAGCTGTGTGCACATCCTAAAGCAGCCTCCAGCTGGGACCTCTTTTTCATGGGATGATCCTGGATCAGGGGTTTATCGTCGTGTGTCACCGCCACTTGGTGCTATCAATTCCGCAGCGTGGCCACCTTTATGTGATTCCTTCCCCTCACCGTTCCTCAATGAGTTAAGCTGGTGTCGGCATAATCCCCCTACACCATGCACCGTCTATGTCTCGGCTCTGAGGAGAATTTCCTCAACGTCCGCTGAGAGGAAAATCTCAGAAGACACTTCTGTGTCCCCCAAAAGAGGAGGCTGATGCATCAGAGATATACGAATCAGCCTCCTACTACAGCCAGATGATATGTGGAGATGGAAATGCCATGCTTTACATAACTTAGATCCATGGCTTCACTACTATTTTCCGACTAAGAAGTGAAAGCACTCAGTCTTTGATATAAACTGTAAAACAGCATCTGTCTAAAACATGTAGGTCAAGATGATTTATAGAACATCAGCTCTAATAAATCCATAATGACTAAAAATGTACATTTTGAGTTATACTTTTAGATAATATTCTACATATCATCAACAAATTTTGTAATTCACTTGGCGAATCTTTAAAATTCATATTTGTATATTTTATTCTGTGACCTTGGGCTCTAAAATGGAATTGGCCCTTAAATTTGGCTGAAAGCTGCATACCTTTCAGAACGAGATCAGTTTGTGTTGTGTATCCCCCCTGACAATCCTCGTCTTATTGAGAGAAGGTCCGTAATGGATCCCTCTGGAACAGGGACGCTGTTTGTGTTTTCTCATTTGTCTGCGGATTGCATCTCGATGTGACGGAGAGACAGATGGAGATGAGCCACGAGGAAGAAAAGGGCCTGTTTGGAATTTGAGGCATGGCTCTGTGCACGCCAGCACCAGTGAACCCTCTCTGAGCAGTCCCAGCAGCTCGGCTAAGTGTGCCGCTGCATTCCAGCGCTGTCTTTGTGTGCCTTTTTAATTACCTCTGACAATATTGTTGGAATAATTTCTAATTAACCTCTCAATGAGTCTGTACTCCCTCTCTCCTTGGCTCTGCCTTGCTCTCTGTCTGTCTCTCTCTCTCCCTCTCTGTCTCCCACACACACACATACACACACACACACACTGGTGATTGCTCATCTTTCACAGAGCATATCTTGGAGCCTGAGGGCATATGGCTTTTAGATCAAGAGTCTTCTATGGGCAAGCATTTGTTTGTTTCTTTCTCTCCCTTTTTCAGCCAAATCCAGAGCTAGGCCTAAACATATGGAAACCGCATTCATTAGAAAGTTCGTCTGACAAACTGACAAATTTTCATGCTTTCTCTCCTTCACGCAGTTCCATTGTGCTGTTTATGTCGGCTCTTCCCCCTCTAAAATGAGATCTGCTGTGTTCTACAGCCTTGCTCTTACTACAAAGCAAATGTACAAAACAGCATCAGTAATAGCGACAACATTATCTATGCTAGCAATGAGCACGGAGCAAAAAGAAAAAGCTTCAACTCCAAGCACAAGGAAATAAATGCAATAAATAAATAAAATGGCACTAATTTTGCATAAAAAATAGTTCCACTCCAAAATCGTTCCCATGAAAGCAATAAGAGACCAGAACTGAGAGGCGAGAAAAGAACTGCATGAACTTCATCAACATGTTGGATAGAATGCAGCTTTGGTACGAGAACACCGCTCTCTTATCTCCCTTTGACTTAAGGCATTCTCCTAAAATATCAAGTGAGGACAGCACTGTGTTGTGTACACCCCCACCCCCCTCCCCACCCACCCAACACACAGACACAAATTCAAACTTTTTTATCCTCCATGACTTATGGGCCATATAATCCATAGTCTATTATTATCACCATTAAAAACTGGATGGACCAGCTCAGCAATGGTAAGAGGCATTCATGCACTCACATTTGCGTTCTCTCTCTGCCCACGCACCTCTGAGAAGGCAGCCGTCAGCAATCAAAGCAATGGGCGGCCCATTGGAACACATACATCTCCCAATTTGCTTATGAAATTGCTTTTTGCCATGAAAATCAATTTTGCAACAATGTAGCCATTAGGTGACAAAATGTACTCTGTCTAAGTTACGCTCATTTCTTTGAAAATTGAAAAAACATTTATCTTGATGTGTCTGAGCAAAGACATGAGTGCTTTTCATTTCGTAGTACACACCATTAATTTCACATGAGCAAGGGTCACAAAAACCTGATTTAGTAGTGAAGAACATGTGAAGAATCAGTGTAGTGAAAAGGAAGTAACTGGTAGCTAATTACAGTGCAATTCAACTTGAAAGCTTCCTTTCAAACATTTTTGTTATCACCTCCCTTAAGCGAACTGCTAGAATTTTTTCCCCCGATAAACATGTGAAGACTTTAACTCTTTATGTGCTGTATTCTGTCGGAATAAAAGAGAATGCAATTAGTAAGCAAAGAACAATTGCTGATGCATTGCCACTATAGCACCAAATTAATCTACTGTAGGACCCAGGCATGAATCACTGAGCTAGAAATGCCAAATGACTGAGCAACAGAGGGAATGGTTTTGTTTCTCAAATTTGTCAGTTGCACAATAGCTAATGAATTACGCCCTTTTCCAATCCTTGTGTCCTAAAAGGCTCTTTAATTAATGAACGCTTAGAAGAGGGAAAAACACAATCACCTTTGATTAAACCTTCTTTTCAAAAATGTATGATTTCAACTCTTAAAACAAAATTGGAAACTGAAAACTGAAAGCACGTAAAAGCTTTTACTTGAAGAATTATGTACTGTAAGAGATTAACTTCATACAACAAATGAAGAACAGTAATACCTGAAAAAAAACTATTCTGCATCCATGTGTTAGAAGATGTTTAGCTGCTGTATGAGCCTGTGGAGTGGTCTGGCACCAATTTCTAGTCAGTGGTTTTGTTATAATAATGCATATTACTCTAAAAAAAAAAGTGATTTAAATGATCAAGCGGTTACCATCCACAAAAGTACTACTGGAATATACAGATTTATATTAAGAGCAAACTCACATTACCAACCACAGGTAAAGTGAGTGGTGACACCTTTGACTTTTTGATGCTCCTGATCCTTCAATCTTCCTGCCCATGTAACCTGAGGAGACAGTGTGAAGGCATTTTATGTTTGTCCTCTGTCTCCATGCCTTTTTCATCTCTCTGCACTATGCAGCCTGCAATGATGTCTCTATGGCATGCCTTTTTCAAGAACCCAGTTTGTGTTGCGCTCAGAACCCTGGTCTCTTCTCTTTCCATCTGACCGAATGAGCACCAAAACAACATATCTAGATAAAGATAAGGAAGTGTGTAGGCTAAACTAGCTTGCTTTGGTATGCAGGTATGCATGTATTTTTAAATGTAAAATACATTTACATTCACATACTTTTCTGAAAGTGTCTACATAAGGGTGGCACAAGCCTGTTGTAAACATGACATGACATATGTCATGAACACTACTGACACTTTAGTGATGTTTATTATCATTACTGTAAGAGTAATTCAGTCTTGCCATGTAAATGAGGGGCCAGTAACCTTTTCTGCCATACTAATGCAACTACTCAATGTTAATGTTCATGCATTTGCACTGGTTCAGCAAGAGCAGCCAAACCACATACTACACTCCATT